>APFE031572870.1:3846-19220 GCA_000404065.3 Pinus taeda
CTTTTGAAAAAAAAAAAAAAATTGTTCTTCCAGAATTAACACTATTCGTTTTGAGCGTGTTTTTTGGATAATTTTTGCGCAAAAACTTGGTTTTCACTGCCATTTTTAGAACATGTTGAAAATTTACTCAAGAAGAAAAGAAGGTGTTATTCCAGCATCAACACTTTTCGTTTTTAGCACTGTTTTTTTATGTTTTTTGGGGGTTTTTTGGCCAGAGTTCCCGTTTTGAGTTTACAGTTCCCGTTTCAAAGTTTACATTGTTTGCAATTGGCATATAAATCTGTAATCAAACCAGATGGTGTGTTAGAAGATATTTAAGTGTCCTTAGACTCTTGGGAGTACCCTGTTGATTTTATGATCCTAACCCCAAAGAGAAATCTAGGAGGACAACCACTTATATTAGGAAGACCTTGGCTAGCTACAACTAGTGCTTTGATTAGCTGTAGATCTGGTGATATGTATATCTCTGATGGTAATTTAACTAAGAAATTCATTCTATATCCTCTAGCAAGAACAATTACAGAGATAGATGACAAAGAATGGATTGATGATGAAAATTATATTCAACCTCTCTTTACTATTTCAACCATTAGTGAAGATAGTCAAATCTTGAATACAATGGAAAATTTTTAATCATCTCCAGAATATGAACATAATCAGTTTCAAGGAAGTTCTAATATTGAATATTTGTTATCTAGGCAGATATCTCTTTATTCTAAGGAAGAATTTGGTAGCTCCATAGTCGAAATCTTTCTAGGGAAAACATTGAACATAAACGATAACTTGGAAAAATTACAACAGGAAAATCTAATCAAAACTTTACAAAAACATTTTTATGCATATGCATGGGAATACACTAACATGAAAGGAATTTGTCCTAAAACTTGTATACATCACATCTACATTGAGGAAAATTGTAAACCTATCAGACAACCTCAAAGAAGGATGAATCCAAATCTTAGGGAAATTGTGAAAGAAGAGTTGCAGAAATTGTTGAATGTAAATGTCATCTACCCAATTTCAGATAGCTAATGGGTTTCTCCTCTAGTGATTGTGCCTAAAATGAATGGTAAATGGAGGGTAAGTATTGATTATCGAGAATTGAATAAAGCTACCCTGAAAGATCATTTTCCTTTGCCCTTTATAGATCAAATGTTAGACACATTAGCAGGTAAAAAGTACTTCTCATTCTTGGATGGTTTTAGTGGCTACAATCAGATTCAGGTAGCACCTGAAGATCAAGATAAAACTACATTCATCTACCCATGGGGAACTTATGCCTACCAAGTACTCCCTTTTGGATTATGCAATGCACTTACAACATTTCAAAGAGCAATACTAGGAATTTTTTCTGATGTGATACATGATTGCAAAGAGGTATATATGGATGAATTCACAGTTTATGGGAATACATTTGAGGAAGCGTTAGAAAATTTGGAAAAAGTTCTTAAAAGATGTAAGGAAGCAAACCTTTCACTAAGCCATGAAAAATGTTTTATGATGTTTATAGAAGGGATTGTTTTAGGACGTCACATTTCAGGAAATGGAATTAAAGTTGATAAATATAAACTTGAAGTCATCTCTAAGTTATCAATTCCAAGTTGTCAAAAGGATGTTAGAAGTTTTCTAGGATTATTATAGAAGGTTTATAGAAAATTTCACTAAACTAGCATCACCACTCTTCAAATTGCTCACCAAGGATTGTGAATTCAAATGGAATACTGATTGCAAATTGGCATTTGAGACCTTAAAAGAAAAAAATCCGGAGGCACCTATCTTAAGAGGTCCAAATTGGAAACTACCTTTTCATATTTCAACATATGCTTCAGATATAACTCTGGGAGCTGTATTAGGAAAAAAATATTTGACCCCTTATGCCCTCTACTACATAGGCAAGAATTTGACTCCCACTGAGTTAAATTACACTGTAACTGAAAAGGAATTCTTAGCTATTGTTCATGCTATGAACAAGTTCAAACATTATATAATAGGTTATGAAACCTTTGTTCATACAGATCACTCTGCAATTAGATACTTAATGAATAAACCGATTACTAATGGTAGAGTTATAAGATGGTTATTACTCCTGCAAGAGTTCAACATCATTGTGTTAGATAGACCTGGAAAACAAAATACAGTTGCTGATTTCTTGTATAGAATTCAAAATATCAAAGATAACACTCTAGTTGAAGATAAATGTCCCCACGAATATCTTTTTGCAGTAACTACTCAAACTCCTTGGTTTGCAGATATTGCTAATTATTTAGTCACAAGAAAATTACCTTCACATATGTTTCCTAAGGAGAAAAGAAAAATCATTCAAACAAGTGAAAATTACTCATGGATTACTAATGAATTGTATAAAACAGGTCCATATCTCATTATAAGAAAATGTATTCGAGAGAATGAAATGCCTGAAATTCTTAATGCATGCCATGATGAACCTTGTGGTGGACACTTTTCTCACAAAAGGACAGCCTATAAAATCCTTCATTTAGGATATTATTGGTCCTCTATCTTCAGAGATCCCAAAGAGTATATCAAAAGGTGTGACAGTTGTCAAAGGGTAGGGAAACCTACTCCTTCAGATGAAATGCCACTACAAACTCAGGTACTCATTGAACCTTTTGAAAAATGGACCTTGGATTTTGTAGGACCAATTAATCCTCCATCTGAAAAAAAGAAGTATATTTTGGTATGCATTGATTATGTCACTAAATGGGTAGAAGCTAAAGCATTACCTTTTGTTAATGAGAAATCTATAGTTAATTTTTTTTTAATACATATTCATCATTTTGTTGTTCCAAGAGAAGTAGTGATAGATCAAGGATCTCAATGTACATCTAAAATGGTGGAAAGACTTGTAGAAGAATACAAGATAAAACATAGGAAGTCTACTCCTTACCATCCACAAGCAAACGGTTAAGTTGAATCTATCAATAAAGTGATAAAAGGAATTCTCACTAAGACTGTACATCTACACATGAGAGATTGGGCGGAAAGGCTTCCTGAAGACTTATGGGCCTACAGAACTACATGGAGGAACACAACAGGATATACTCCCTATGAGCTTGTTTAGGGAAGCAAGTCCTATTCCTTATAGAGTTTCAAATTAGAACCTTCAAGATGTCATCCAATTGGGACTGGATTTATCAGAAGCATAGAAACATAGATTGGAGCAACTCAATGAGCTTGATGAAATCAGGCAAGATGTATTTCAAAGAACCAATTTAGTCCAACAGCAAAGGGCTAAATGGCATGATAAGTATATCAAGGAGAATAAGTTTCAAGCAGGAGATTTGGCACTTATGTTTGATTCAAAATTAAAATATTTTCAAAGGAAGTTTCAGACTCATTGGTGTGGGCCATATGAGATTGAAGAAGTTTTTAACAATGGAGTAGTGAGAATAAGGAAAATAGATGAGAAAAAAGTACCTCTTCTTGTAAATGGTCATCGATTAAAGATATATCATAAGCCAATGTCAAAGGAGGATTTTGTCAGAATCTTCCAAGATAACACTGAGATGAAGTTGGTGAAGAAGAATTCTTCTTCTCCACTAACTTAGTTTTTCAATACACACACACACACACACACGTATATAAACATTAAAAAAAAAATGTATAAGTTTGAAAACCAATTGTTTTTTGGCTTATACAGGAAATACAAGGTGAAAATCAGAGATTTTTGACATCCTATATTTCCTATTTCTCTTTCTGTAATAAGTAATGACATAAAGCTACATTCATTTGCAGTGCCTAATCTACAAATTCATTTCATTTCATTTCATTTCATCTCATCTCACTTCACTTTCATTCCAGTTCACTGTTAAATTCCATTTTCCTTTCATTACATTCCATTTTCATTTTCTTTCACATCCATGTTCCATAGCGATATTTCATATGTATCATGTTCTGTAGCTAGCTCCATTCCACAACTAGTTTGATTCTGCAGCAATAACTCCATTCCATAGCTCTGTTCCAAATAAATGTTGATTGCAAGGAATTGAAGATTTTTTTGAAGACTAATAGATATGCTAAGAAGGGGATATGCAGATCAACATCAAAGATAAACAACAAACAAGAAGGTTAAGTTCCAAGAGGTAAAAATGCAAAAAATTATTTTAAAATAGCAAGGTTAGAACATACAATATGTATAATATGGGCATTCATATGCCTCCATGACAAATCATCATTTGATTTGATTCCCATCTCTGTCGTATTGCATATCCACCATACCATCCATCCTCCGTCATACAATGGTCCATAATTAAACTCCCTCATTGTTTTTAACGGTCATGACCACGACGTGACATATTTGTCCACATCTCTCGAAAACCCTCACCATCTACTTATTCCATGCAAACCCATAGTTCTTTTCACCATACTTGCAGTCAATCCATTTCATAAACCAGGAGAGGTAATTCTAAATGTTAAGGAATCTTGTGAAACAGAAGACATGGGACTCATTGTCATGTTAGAACTAGTAGGAAGAAAATATATGGAAGGATACCCACAACTCAAGGAAATGTTGCAGAAGGCTGGATGGCTCAAATTCATCGAAAAAATTGATGGCTTTCATAAAGAAATCACAAAATCTTTTGCTAGATCTTTTGATGGTACAGAGGTAGAAATTGGAGATATTAAGTTTGCAGTAACAAAATCCTTCATAAAAGAGGCTAGAGAACTTCCAAGGCATGGTGAAATATGGTTCAAAAACAAGGAATTCCACAATGAATCATGGAAAGTAATCCTCAGGAACCCAGGTATGGATGTCTCTGTTTTTAGAAAAGGAATTCCCATTTTAGCTCTTAAAAGTAAATGGAGAAGAATGCTTTTGATATTACAGAATTTATCAACTGTGTGAGGAGATTCGGGTGCATTTATGTCTACCATATACGTTTATTGATGAATTTTCTAGAAAATGGAGAAATCAATCTTCCTTTCTTCCTGCTAAATAGTTTAAGAAGGATGGCTTCAAATGTGCAGAAGAAAATAGAATTCATAGACACAACCATGTACCATCATGGGTTGGTAAATATACTGATTGAGTTTCATTTAAAAGTCATAGGAGATACCTGGGAGGATTTCCTCATTAGAAATCATTTTCAAGAAGCACCAAAGTCACCAAAAGAAGATAATGTTAGAAAAAGAAGAAGAAAGAAGATTGGTATAGTCATTGAAGACAAACCTGAGTCTTCATCACAAAAAGATGATGAAAAATTAATATTTGAAGAACTGACAGAAATCAGGAAACAAATCAGAGCAAGAGGAAATATAAGAAAAGAGAAAAAGATCACATAGAAAGAGGATCTAAGTTATACAGAACCTAGAATAAGCTCTAGACTCTGAGGGTTGGTAAAGAAAACACCGTCAAAAGGGATAGAGTTCATAAACTTGGAAGAGGAAACCCCAGAAATTTCTCCTGTTAACATCTCTTCTACACACAGTCCTCAAAACTCTCCTGACCATCATTTTGAAGGTAGCCCAAGCAGAGGATCTCTAGTAATATACCTAGTACAACAACAAATATATGATTATATAGAATCAATGGAGAAGAAAGTGCCTCAATCAATCTAGAACTCCCTGCCAATCCATAAGAGCCTCTAATTGACTCTCTCAAACAGGAAATCTATGAATTAGAGATATTGAACAGACATATCAAGAAAGAGAATGAAACCTTGAGGGAAAAAGGTAAATTCGACAAGGCTATTCATGATAATATCGTTCTGCATCTAGGGATGTGGTATAAGAAAAATAGGAAGTTGAAGAGGAAGAATAGAAGTCTGAACAGAACAATCATCAACCTCAAATATAGGCTTCTTATGAGGAAACCCAGAATGACGATCACTTCAAAGAAGAGCAAAAGAAGAAAATTGGATGTACTAGCAGAAGTGTCTGAGAAAATGCATTAGAGAAGAAAAATTCACATTCTTGGAAAATTGCATGAGGACATGCAATGCTTTTGCAGTGGGGGTATGTTGAACCTCAGAATTACCTTCCCCTTGACATTTGTTCTCACCTTTTTCTCTTGATTTCTCACAAGACTACAAATCCAATCAATGATAAATGCTAGATTTTGTCTTAGGAAAGCATTAAAATGATCACCATATTATATTTTCATATTCTTGCTATTTTAATATATTTTTGCAAATTAGCTACAGACTGCAGCCTATTTTGCAGCTAACTATGGGTTCCATAGCTACTCTCATGGATTGACATGTTATAGGTGTCAAATGAAGAATTGGGCCACATGGGCATCTCCAGAATCATCTCTACATGGATTCTATCCTACTCACTCGATCCAAGTCGACAAAAAAGCATGCCTAAAGTCTTGGTCAAATATGGAGTCAAACACGTTATCTAGTAGCAGTATGACTCTTGATATTTCATGGTTGATCAGGAGTCTAACGGTTCTGCTGAAGAGTTAATATAGAGTAAGCCACTCGTAGATGATCAGGAGTTGAGGAGTTAATGCATATCAGGCCACCTGTAGCTGTTCAAAAGTCTAATAGTCTCATTACAATTCGAACTAAGCCATTTGTAGCATGTCTTTCTATAAGTAGTCATGATAGATTCAGATTAAGCCACCTGTAACAATATTTTCTCTTAAACAGTTATGTTGTTTTTTTATAAATGTCAGTTAAATGAGATCGAAAAGCAGTTAGAAGCTAAGGAACGATTATAGGCTTTTTGTTAAAAAAATCTGTTCAGACTTCATTTTGTGGATAGTACAAAATCTGTTTTGTTAGTGGTGGTTTAAAAGTGCATATTTAATTAGTTGTTATCTAGCCACATCAATTGTAGAGGGCCCCTGCACTGAAGGAGGTTTTTACTTGTTGTTTTCATTTTAATTTCTACTACTCTACTTTTTGTGAGTCCATTTTCTCTAATTTTGTTTCATTTCAGTTTTGTAACCAATAGTGTAAGGGTAAAATTCACAACTGTGTAAGTCTTATTCTTCTAATATATTGTATGAGAAATGACTAAATGAATAATGGAGAAATTAGAATATATGGTTGCTTAGCTTCTTCCTATCTTTTATTACTCATTTTCTTAGCATAGAACTATCAATTAGCTATATTAATAAGATGTTCTCAGAACCATGTCAAAATGATGACAATTCTAACTTAATTGGTTGAATATCTAGTTCATTCAATGATTGAGCTTACTCAGCACATTGTTAGTTTTACAAACTGCCATCTTTTCTTTTTTGTTTTCAAGTCATTACTTAGTTGCATCACTTGACATTCCAAAAGATCATTTCAAGGAGATTGATTCTATCCTGTTCCAAAATTGAATGGTTGAATGGCTAATGAATGCAATTATTGAATTACCTTCTCCATCAATATTACTTTTGGTTGTAAAAATTAGATCCATGGATTAGGACTAAATGGTAGATTAGGACTAAATGGTATATTAAGAATAAATGGTAGATAAGCTAGATGCTTTGTTTCTCTTATTAGGTCCTAACTGGTTAAAAATGATTCTTAGTCTATTTTAGGAATTTAGACTAGCTTAGGTACCTATCCTTTCTTTAAAAACTTGTTAGATCCATGAAAATATCTCATAAACTATATATTCTTAGATATCAAAGAACAGAAACCCCCCAAAACAAACATAAAATACAAAACAATGAAGTAAGAGAAAAGTTAACTAAGCACATATAGCGCATCACACTTCATCAGTCTACAAACCTCAATTGATAATTCATGCAAGCAATTTAGAACACTAAATTGACTAAACAAGTGGTGCAGCAATAGCAAAAAACCAGAGGGAAGATCGCTGCAAAAAGATAGGGAGATGGGTGTAACACTTAGGGAAACTTATGGGAATCGAAGGTAGATGACCAAACAAGTTTAAATGTGAAACTATGGATGGTAGCAACCTATCTTAACAGATATGAAACAAAATATTATAGATCTGGAAAATATGACTAAAAGTGCTACTAAAACTTAGACTACTCACTCAGCTAAACTCCTCCTAAAAAGGCGAAAGCATACTAGAAGCCTTAGGGGAGGCTATATTTGACTTCGAAGCATAAATCAAAGTGGATCAAGGCCTAAGCGGGATGAGACAGAGGTCAGACAACCCAATAGAAAACTCTCTGAAAAACCCAGAAATCGATCCGAGAAAAACCCTAAAACCCTGAAATCACAGGTACTGACCTGTTTCTCTATAGGGATCGCACTTTTGAGGCTGTTTAGTGCATTCTAGCCTCCTAATCACACTTTTTGGGAGAAAAAGTGTGATTTCTACTCTATGGATCTCGGTCAGAAAATTTCGGTAAAAAGTGTCGCCTTTGTTGCGGCTGGTTCCTATGACCTATGGAAATGACCAAAAATCTTGCAGAAGTTAGAAATTTATCAGATCTAGGGTTAAAAAACTTGGAAACATTAAGAGAATTGAAAAAATAAGAAACCCTAAGCTAAAAACATGTTGACACCTGATCCTTGTGATTGGGTGAATTTATGTCAATAAATAAATTAGAAATATGAATAGTCATCAGGAGATGAACTGAATAATATCTCCCTCATGTATATAATGAACACCTACCTGATGGAATATAACACACAAATCATTTTTGCCTTATAGAGTTACTGCCTAGCCTGACATGGTATCAGAGCCAACCATTTTTGGCTTCCAGTGCATTTTTGTAACTCCCTTCTACCATTTCTTCAGAAATTTGTCCTGCATTTTCCTTCCATTTTCCTAGTGGTCTGACAATCTAATAAGCGCTCCTCCCCCATACCAGCAATTTAGGGTAATAGTCTCTGAGTTCACTACTATGGTCAATGATCTGCTCATCTCTGCCATCATCTTCTGTGCATTTTATTCTACTGTTGAAGAATCAATTCATTGCATTGAGGTAATTTCTGCTATGTCCAATGGTGTGCTATGGTGTGGTTGCTTCCTGGCTGTGATATCACTACTATGATAAGGTGTTGTAATTGTACTACATGTTGTCCATACCTATCCGCTCTTGCTCCATTTTACTGTGATGACTCACCACATTACGTTGTCATATGCATTTTTTAAAATATTCCAGACAATGTTGAGCACCACATCGTCATTGTAATCGATCTCGCAGCATCCTATCTGATCGCTCCTCACCACACTCCATATTAATACCATGATGTCTTTGTTGTTAATACTCCAGGAAGAGATTCCCATACTCTGACATACCCAATACGCCTCTGCATATACCTGGGATTTAACGGTGTGTGGCCACCACTGCTCAGACTCGGATCATATAGTCCCCTCACAGCATAATGCCCATCTATTAAAATATGATTTCATGACCAATGTCAGTCTTGACGGTGCTTTGAAGAAAATCAAGGATACACAGTAGTAGCAGAGCTAGCCGATGTGGCATAAAATTGTAGTTGGCACAGTCGTCGATCTCAACTATCTTCATTTTCAATGCAATTCCCATGTTGTACTACAGGCAATTGGTTTTGGAATAGCCATTGCTTAGAGGTAAACATGGTCTTCACCACCAGTTTTTTCTTTATCAATGAATATTTCTTTGTTGCTTGATTCAAAAGATTCTACGAACATAGTAGTATGGGGAGATGGAGGTGTATTCACTGTGTTAAATATATTGTTTGTAAATACCACCATGGGGCCCAAACTGACTTTGATATCTGCTCTAATATCTCTTCCACAAAAGCACATTTTTTTCTAGCAAAAGTATTTTTTTATAGTACACAGATTGTTTCTTACTAGCAGTAGTATTTTTCTATCAGCAGAAATAATTTTTACAGAATGCATTCAATCATATCCATGGTGGGAATAGTTCTCACTGGCAAGGAGAACTATCCTGAATGGTCCCAAATGATAAAACACACCCTTATTTTCAATGAGTTGTGGAAAGGAGTGTGTGTCGGACACAGAGAAAATGAACCAGTACAACCTACCTTAGACAAAGAGCTCCTCATTTGGGAAAAAAAGAACAACAAAACTTATGCATTAATCACAACATCTGTAAATGAAGAGGTGAGTCGCCATATTTCATCATATTCAACTGCCTTTGAAGCCTTACAAAAGTTGAAAGAACTCTATGACTCACATTCTGCACTTGAAGTTGTTCAACTCATGATTAAACTCTTCACTCTTGAACTGCAAAATAATGATCCTCTTGCTCTTGCATCTGAAGTAAAGTCTATAATGCATGATATCAAATCCACTAAGGTTGAATTGGATATTTCTCTTATTGCTTTTCTCAAGGCACTTTATCCTACTTACTTCAATTATCTTGAATCATTGCAAGCAAATGGAAATCTCAAAGATATAACCTTTGACTCTCTTGTGAAAAATTTTGTTGAAAGAGAAAAAGCTTTTGGAAAGAAGACAGCCCCTGAATCTTCTAAAGAGGTTGTGTGCCTTGCTCATAAAGAAAAGCATCATGCTCAAGATTCTTCAAGAGGAATAGGAGGTCAAAGAGGAAGAGGAAGATATTTTAGAGGCGGGGGGGGGGCGCAGACATTCTCAAGGAGAAAAGGCAGATTTGCACTACATTCGTTGCAAAAGAAATGGATCACATGATGCCTCTACATGCAAGCTACCATGGGACAAAATTGAGCATAAAAGAAACCAACATAAAGGTAAAACTAATGATATAGACAAACGTAAAGCACCTGAATCCGCTCACTATGTTGTAGCACAATGTAACATTGGAGTAAATGAAGATTTATTTAATGCTTCACTTTCTTCTTGGAAAAATAACTGGTTGCTTGATTCAGGAGCAACTTGCCACTTGACTCATAGAAAAGATGTTTTTGAAGATTTCACTGACAATGTTGATGGAGTAGTATACTTTGCAGACCAATCAAAAATCAAGCCATCGGGCTTAAAGTTCCTCGTCTTCCAGACTTTATTTTGCATCATGTTCTATATCTCCCACAGCTCAAGAGAAACTTGTTGTCCTTGGTCCACATTTTCCAGCAAGGTCACTCCATTCATATGTTTGATGGCAAGCTTGAGGTAAGAAGAGCATCTGATCACTCACTTGTCATGACGGGAATAGAATAAGAAAGGCTTCTCAAGCTGCAAGGAACCTCTGCTCATGCACAACATTTCTCATACAATTCTCATCATGAAGAAGGTACACTTCCATCAAGTTTCTTATGGCATGCTAGAATTGGATATTTGAACTATGATAGTCTCCGCTTGTTGAAGAAAAATGGTGTTGCTGGTTTGATCCGGATTTAAATAGGAACGCAATAGATTACAGAGATAACCATAAATACAGAGATGCGATAACCATAAATAAAGAGATGCAGCGGAAATAACACTTCAATTTATTAATGGAAAATACCGAAATATGCTTACAACCAGAATTGGAAATAAACCAGCTAGGACTATGGTAGCTTATCTCTGAGAAGAGATGTGCGGTTACATGTCTCTGAACTGTTCCGAACTTGTGTTACAATGAGGCTCGAAGGCCTATTTATTATGGAGAAACAATGGAAAACCCTTCACATTCCAAAACCGACCCTTAGAAGATGAAACGCCAAATTGGCCCCGTTTTGGGTAAATTGGTACATCAATTTCCCGGGGTCGTAACTTTGGCATACGATCTCCGTTTGACGCGTACAATAGCTCATTAGAAAGATCTATTCGAGAACTATCATTGTTGGAACGGCAACAAGGTCCATGTTCCATGGACCTGTGTTGCCCCTGGATTCCCAAAAAACGTCGTTTAGGGCCTCAAAACGGCTCCGGAAGTTCAGGACCCGAAAAACTGCTAAAAATAGTCAGTTGCGCTACAATTAAGGAAACTGAAAATGCTGAAAGAGACAATTGTGGGGGTCCAAATGGGATAGGTGGGTGGCCACCAACATCCACCTGGATCATATAAACCCTTAAATATAAATCATATTATTTTATCCAATATTATTGGATAATATGGCTGCCCCTTTTTTTTTCATTTTTTTTCATTTTTTTGAACACAACAGATCAAACTCTAAATTCATCACTCCAAAACTTCCAAAAAATTCAAAATATAAATCCACTCAGACACAATCTCACCACTCTTCAAATTTCAAACATGAAGCTTGGGTTAATAAAAGTGAAAATCAATTCAAGATTTAACCCTTGCAATATATGATCAGTACTAAAAAAATCCATAAGAATCATTCACTATATATATGAAACTAGCTAGAAATATACCCTTTTTCTTTGTTTTTTTTTTATTTTTTAAGTGCCTTGTTCACACAGTTCCTTCCAACGAAGGCTATTTTGAGCTCCAAACAAAGAACAAACTACCGTGTTTACTACTCTTTCCGTGGCTGCAACATGAAAATCACATTTAAGAATCATTCACTATATATATGAAACTATCTAGAAATATATCCTTTTTCTTTGTTTTTTTTAATTTTTTAAAACCAAAAAAACTTCAACTTTGTTTTTCTCATACCAAATTTCTCATACTATTGTGTAGCCATATTTATAAAATCAACTTTACCAGTGGAATATTAAGTGCCTTGTTCACACAGTTCCTTCCAACGAAGGCTCTTTTGAGCTCCAAACAAAGAACAAACTACCGTGTTTACTACTCTTTCCATGGCTGCAACATGAAAATCACATTGAACAGTCTCTTCTGCAGTCAGTAACTTCAGCCAATTCGCTCTTCACCCCCTATAAACAGATTTTTGTTTTGCTACACAGGAGGAACAAAAAACAACAACCACCAGCCGAGATCTGGGGCCAAGATTCCTGTAGATTAGATAAAAAAAAAATGCCAGCAAAATAGTTCTACAAAAATTCGAAAAAAATAGAGCGCCATGCTTGCTTACTTTCAACAACCACCGACAACGAACACTGCACGTTCTGTCTCGGCATATTCGCTGAATCTCTGAACTTGGATCAATCAAAGCAACTAAACCCAAACAAGTTGCACAATCTTTCATACCACGTGGCTCCTTAGCATGCAGCACAATTCTCTCACACAGTCAGCAATAAGACACCAGGTCTTCACACACTCACCTCCCAAGACACCCGGTATTCACATGCTCACCTCTGGTCTTCAATGTGTAACCTGACTTCAAGTAATCACACGGAAAACACAACAGGCACTTCTCGAAGTCTGACCGCAATTCCACAGGCTTCACAAAGCTTCTTTAATATTAACTCCACTACTCTATTTGCACACAACCGAAACTCACTACCTTGTTTACAGAGCTCACCAACATAGAACCGACAATTCACCAAGCCCACAACTCTGGCTCTGAGCTCACAGCTCACCTGAGCTCTGATACCAAATCAGATAACCCAGTAGAATACTGAACACAGAACACTTGCTCATTTGATTGCCAAAAAGGGTTTTTATATACAGTGGAGAAGTTTCTAGAGTCGGTGGCTTCTTCAGGAAGCTATCTAGCTCTCGACACTTCCACCGAATTTTACAGAAGAAACTAGACTCTCATTTAATGTTGGTGGTTGGAATTACTAATGTTTTCCAACATACCTATATACATTTATCAAAAATAAAAAAAATCTGGAATTAGAGAAAGCCTTTATGTCTCAAATAAAAAAATTCAATATTTATATAAATAAAAATATGATAAATAGAAATAATAAAATTAATCAATTTGATTTGAAGCAATTACTTTGGTCTGAGATTGCGAGAAGAGTGATGGTTATAGGTATGGAACTTAAGTTAAGAATGTGCAGGGATGGGACATCAGTCATAAATGCGAAGAGATTACACTTGGAGAAGGCACAAAGTGTGGCCAGAGTTATAAAGGGTACTTGCAAGTGCTAGAAATGTTGTTGGTTTGTGTTATAAGCCCATTAGTCTGCAGAATTGTATCTTTAAATACGAATGGCAGTAGTGATACCTCTGAGAAATCGTTGGAAGTAATAAAGACAGAAATTTTAAGTCTTGTAGCCAAGTTTATCGATAAAATAATGTTAGAGGCTTCTTCCCACTTTTCTCTGGACTGTTGTCAGACAGCTTGAAGAGATGCACGGGGATGTAGAACGAATTCAGATGTATATGGATAATCTGGCAAGTAAGATGGAGAACTTAAGCGTCAATGTGGACAATATAGAAATAATAGTGGAAGTTTCCATCTTGGATGTTCTTAAAGATATATTCGGGGAATCGGGATCCCTGAAGTCTCTCCTCAAGGAAAGCAGGCAGCCCCGAAGGCTGAAATGGAGGTTAGTATGGTAGCCCCGAAGGCTAAAATGGAGCTTAGCATGGTGGTGGTGCCCCCTCTCTAGATGGAAGTTGTCTAGGAAGAACAAGATGGAAGCCGTCCAGAGGAGGAAGATGGTAGCAAGTAACATTTCTGTTTGTTTTTCTATTTAGTTATGAATGTTTAGTAACTTATTGTATATAATGGAGTCTTTTGGAAACTTTATAAGCTATGCTAAATGCAGCAAAAAAAAATCATAGCAAAGAAAAAGTAAATGTTCTCTAAACAATTTAGAAATATTTTTGAAGAAAAACAATCTTTGAATGTATAAAAAGTAGCCTATTTTCCAGTCCCATTAATATAAATTAGCCGTTAAAAAAAAACGCATAAATCCAACGAGCTTATAAAATTTAAAATAAATTCACAACCACTTAATAAAAGGTTAAAACACACGTGGTTTATTTTTGAAAAGTTATGATCCGTTGTTAGAACTCTAAAGCATATTTGAAACGCTAAGACTATAACAAAAACATTAATGATAAAAAATACATTATTCAACGCAATGGGATGAAGGTATAAATTTGATGGGCTCTCATGTTAATTAAGTAAATTTTTTATGACAAATTTTTATTTTTTTAATTTTCTTTTGCATGATATTTTTATTTGTCATTTAGATATCATGTGCTATGTGCTGTTGTTAATTTTTTTTTATTGTGAATGTAAAAACATTTCTGGTTAACATAAATTTGTTATTTATGGCAGTATCATAAAATAAGTTTTGGTCAAGTAATATATAATTTATATGTTTATATTATTTTAAAAACATTAAATATATTTAACAATCTTTATTTTTAATGTTAAAGTGGCTAACAATATATAATTTTAAATATTTTGCAAATTAAGTTAAATCATTTTTGAAATGTTTTCAAGTAGCTTAGTCAAATACATTACTTATAATGTATTTTGAAGAGGAACAGTTCATCTTAGTTTTCAATTTGGTGAGTTGGACATAAAAAGGAAATTATACATAATAAAACATGTTTGAAGTCAATTTAAATAAGAATTTGGAGGATTTTAACATTTCAAGCAATAATAATATGCAAACATGGATTTTGAAGAATTCATAATGTCCTAACAAGGAAGAAGAATATAACTTTTTGGAAAAGAATGTAATTCTTAACAGGCAAGGCCATTTATGATGCACAATAATAATAATAATAATAATAATTG
>APFE031572873.1:0-20427 GCA_000404065.3 Pinus taeda
ATCTTGTGAGGTGAGGAAAATATTAGTTTTAAATAAAAAGTTAAGTAAATAATTTTGGGTGACCCTTGATGAGAGAGTGACACATGGGTAGGTGAATAATCAAACTATTAAATTAAAAAAAATATAGAATATTATAATTATGCATGACATGCCAAGTGTCATCTATGAGGACTCTTATAAAAGAAGGGGCAAGCCATGGTAGAGAGGACTTTTGGGGGGAACCCTATTGTTGGATGGATGTTATGATGTCAGAGCAATGATTACGAAGCTATAGTGAGTTTGGTGAGGTAGAGGATTTTTAGAGAGGGGACTCTTGAGCTAAGGGTGCTCTCCTCTGCCAGCTAGATTCTTCCTCCATTGTACAACCCCATTGCAGCTCGGGGGTCTGTGGGGAAGAAGAGTACCCAAGGAGTAGGCTGGGAGGTTAACCGGTGGGTCTCGTGTTCGGATCAAGTGCATCATCATACACTCGCAGAAGTGACCGGCAACAAGGGAATACCAGCGACAATAGAGCAAGCGGAGTCTCGCCTTCCGGTGAACGGTACATATGTATTTCGTTACTACTTGATCTTAGATTAAAAGTATGTAAATGTTGTGTTATGTTCCTGAAATGAGTATCAGCAATGTGTGTGTTGAATGAATTGAAATCTCAATGTGTTTCTTTTCTGGTCCTTACAGTATGTTTCCACTATTGGATTCTTCAAATCTTTTATGTCCTAATGCCATGAGTATTTTCTTCACTTGATGGATCAAATGTTCCTGAAATCTCTTTGATGTGCGGTTTCCTCATATGTTATATCATACTCCAAACTTTGTTTTGCTTCGTATGAATGGTATTTGATTCACTAACTCTATGCCCACGTTGGTGAACTATTTCTTTGGTATTGGTATAATCTGTTTGACTGCACCTTTGTTTATGCTCATAAATGTTTGATCATTGTGAAATAATTTAAAATTACTAAGCATTTTATCTTGGAAAACATGAGTCTTATTTGAAGCCTGCTAATAGTAACTCCACATAATATTTATGTTGTTTATAGTCTAGCTATTCATGGTTTATGTGGCATAAAATATTTGTCAATTATTTCCTTGTATTTATTGAGGTACATTCTTTCAATTGAGTTCATATTTCGCCTCCTTCCGAAGCAAGCTCAACAAAACTTAACGGCAGTCGGGCCTACATACTGGAAGGGATCCCTATCACAAATGGTGTAGGCTCTAGTTGTGAACCTACACTGGGAAGGTCCCCCTTGCTGTTGTCGGAGAATTCCAGCCTATCAACACATATATAGAGAGAGAAACATATATTTAACATGAAACATGGATATCGTTTTCTTCGAAGTATTTTGAAGCTTACTCCACTATTTATACGAACCTTGTTCGATACATTTTCTCCCCCTTGGAACTGCACATTGCATAGTCTTAAGTCACATCGAGGCACCATTGCTGCCTAGAACTACAAATTGTGCAGTCACTACGTCCAAGAACTGTGCATTGTGTATTGTGTATTCATAGTGCTCACTCTTTGTTTCTTGTCCTTGGAAACTCTGCAATTATCTCTCCCAATCAGTCTTCCACTGTGCAGTCTCAGTCAACAATCAGGCCTCACTGCCTCCCTAACCTGTGCAATTGCGTAATCATGTGTCTCAGTCTTCCCTGAATAGCGCATTGTCGAATCATAGTGAGCAAGTTCCCTTATTGTGTCACTATCTCCCTCAACTGAGCAGTTTCTTAGTCCCTCAGCCACTATGTATTGCATAGTCATAGTGACCAGACTTCCATCACTTCCTTCTAGAATCATGCACTGTGAAATCCTTGGAGCTTCTCCTTAGTCCTAGACTCTATCCCAAGTTCAATCAGTGAATTGCACTAAGAAGTTAGACTAGGATATTTTTGGGTTAATGTCATCTTGTCATGAGTGAATTTCATTTGCAGGTATTGTATCTTGACATGATAGTATGATGCTTAAAGAGGATGCCAAGGAGATCACGCAAAAAAACACTTGTGAAGCTGAAGAGACAAAGATATTATTAAGTAATAATATGAAGGGACACAAGGTCAAGATGGAAAATTGAAGATTAAAATCATAAAGGAGACTCTGTATCATCCAAGCTCTCTGAGGATGAAGATGAAACACATGCAAGACTTATCATGAATATAGAAGGGAGGTCATCAAGAAAAGGCTACAAGAGGGCACTTGCGGAGAAGAAGCAACAAAAGAACCATCATGAAGACATGAAGAAATCTTGGACCATGACAGAATAGTGGCACCTCGGATTGACTTGGAAGGTTATGACACTCATTTATTCCCTTTGGAGGGTGAAGATGAATCACAATCAAAGATCCATCATCAAGAATTCAAATTCATAGCAGCAAGGAGAAAGGCTTGGCCTGGACATATCACAATGAAGTTCCATGTCATCAATGCCAAGTAATAGCTTGTCCAATTTTCATCACAAAGTCATATGTGCTAATGTACCTTTCCACATCATTTGCGAAATGTAAATATTGTATTTTCAAAATGAGAAAATTAAAAATGTGTGGAATTGCAAAAGTCCCACATGGAATGTGAAGAGTCACGAGAAAGTCTTAGAGTCATCTAGAAGCCCTAAGGTCCTATAGGAATCTGAAAATTCATAATAGAAGCTCAAGAGACATGTTTGGTAATTTAATTGATGTTAAATTACTTACATAAATTGTCAATCAGGGCTAGTATACTAACAAAGTGTATGTGCATTGTATGTGTTAGAAGTTCTTATTACTCAAGAAATTCCTAAATTAAATTGAGATGTCACGATGCACATCTTAACTATGAAAATAAATATGTTATTCTAAAAACAAAAACAATCATACTTGCTTAAAATAATTAATTGCAAACTAAAATCACCATAAAATTATCACAATTTCTCAAAATAAAGATCACACTTTACACAAATAAATATCACTCTTGCTCAAAAGAAAATCACACTTGCTTCACACTTGTTTGAAATAAATCACACTTGATAACGAAACTAAATTCAAATTGCTAAAAAATATTAACTCTAAATTAAAATCCTACTCACACAACTAAACTGCAAATCTATATCAATCTCGCTTCACTCTACAGCAAAATGATTAAGCAATCCTAATCAAACAATCCTAAGCATTCATTCGAAAATCAAAACTAAGAATTTAAACAAATTAATGAAATGCTACAAGAAAACAGGGAATTGAAATGCTATTTACAATTAATGAAAACCTTACAACTTGAGGGGGCCCTCTTACGAGATGTAGGCAATAGCACAGCTCATCTACAAGACTAAATACACATCGATACCATGCACAACAAAGGAATGAAACAAAAATAGAGTCTTGTATTTGCAACAACTGATTTTTGAAACAATAATCTCCCCCTCATCAAATAGATTACAGTAATTTTATAGATCTCTGAAGAAACTAGACATTCAGAATTCATTGCATGAATTCTACCATGAAATCTCAACAAATCAATTTGAAGGATTTTAGGATAAAATATGAGCCCAAATATGTTCATAATGATCTTCTTGCTACGAATTTTCTAAATAACATCTCGTTCTAGCTTATTTGTTGACTATGCATTAAATGACAATTTGAAAATCTGTATATCCACGTAATCTGTAAAATAAGGCTCCAAAGATCTTCGAAAATCTCTCAAATGGTAACGAATTTGAGAAAAATGCTCATAGAGAACCTAATTGGGCCTGTGTTGAACACAACCCATTTTGTTTTTCCAAAATTCTCTTTCATTTGCCCAAAACACGCATTTAAAGTTGATTGGTCAAAACGGTTGCATTTTCCCCTTGATTTAAAGCTGGAGGTCCACACATACGAGATGTGTGGTATTTAACCAATATAAATCCATATTGGAGCCTTTAGAAACAATTTCCATGTGCCATATTTCCTTCTAGAGTGGTGATACTACCTCAACCATGAAGATAGTTGCAGAAACTTGACTGAGTTACAGAAAATTGCACTGAAAAAACTATAACTATCATTAGTAAAAACCAAGCAAATTTCTTCTTAATCTACTAAAAATAAAGGAAAACAATGTTAATTAAATATTTATACATATAGAGACACATCATGAAGAATTATGGTGACAATGGTGGCAAGTGAGTGAAATGGTGCAATGAATGGTTGGAAGTAATGGCTTAATGAATGACAAAGACATTGAGTGAAAATCATGACAAATTAGTGACCCAACATCTCCCCCACAATGATATATTTGCATGTCCTCATGCAAATTGAGTCCCAAAAATGAACTTATACGCCTCTTTTCTTTATCCACACAAGGTTGTCCTATTTCACTCTTGGAGAGTGATGCTTTAAAAGATGTTGGTTAATCTTATCAATGAATTTATCCATATATCACTTGTCCTTTCTCCTTTCTAACATCATGAAAGAATGAAACCTTGATAATTGCTTGATTTCTTCCATAAAATAAATGTTTTTTTTAACACTTTACTGAAGTCCACACTAAGCCTCATCTCCATGGAATAAAGCTAATTTCCAGCACCCCCTTCTTTGATACCTAAACCTGAAAGTTGAATGTTTCAATGGAAAAAGAAACATTAAAGAAAATAAAATATGAATTCACACCATGTAAAATACAACTCCCAAAAGTAGATTCTCCCAAAATATACTATTTTTGTATATTCCTTCTACTGTATCCATCTTAGAATCCACGTCACACAATTGTGTTGCAATTAGACCATAAAGTATCCAAGAAATGGAGTTGAACCAATAAAACTATATCCACCGTACAATATATTTCAATTAAGGCACAATGAACCCATAAAAGAGATTCCAAGAGGAATAAAAGGTTGATGAAATGATTGAAGCAATGTGGTAACTTGGAGTAATAACAACTGACATCATCCCAAAGTAGGTGAACTAGAGAAAGTGAAAGATATGAAGAAGAAGAACCATAAATTTTTGGCAGATATCCACTTTATATAATTTCCTGTAGATTCACAAGGCCATGCAATGTACTAAATCACAGGACAAGAATCTACTTATATTTTCAACCAGTGGAATCTAATATATCGATGAAAATAATAAGAACAAGAAGAAGATAAATCAATGGCACATAACACAAGATGTATCTAGGGAAATAAACTGCTCAAAACTTTGCTATTTGTATTGCATATATCAAATATGAGTGAAGATACAAAACTTGTTCTCACTTAAGAAATCCTACACAAGTATGCTCAACTCTCTTAGCTCACAAGCTAGCTCAAGTTAAATCCTTAGCCTCCTCTACAGCTCTCTAAGCCCCTAATCTCTTGTGTAATTCCTAGGATGAATAGCTCGTATCTAAAGGGAATTCATGATTCCAAAATTGCACAATCCAAACATAGGATCAATTTATGACGCATGCATGATATTTACACTCCATTAAATAATAACACTGATAGTACATTGTCCTTGCACTCTATTCTCAACTGGGTCTTTCTCTGAACTGAAATGCATGAGTTTCTCATGAGGGAATCTTCAGTTAACTGGAGTAGCACTAGTGGATGCATTAATGCACCAACTGACTATTAGTCCTCTATTAGTTCCAAAAAAAATAGAACTAATTTAACTAAACTTAACTCAGTAAGCTTAGTGATCTAATTTCCAACTCAATTTAAACTCATATTGGACCCCTAAAACTTGGGGATAACATATACATGACTTCAAAAAGACTTACAACTCAAAATTTTAAGCTAATTAAGTTAATTAAACTTAATTAACTATTTACAAGTTACTATGAGAATAGAATTCAATTTTAATTCCCAGTTAATTCAAGGACAAATTAAACTGGAATTTCTTATTGTTATTTCTCAACACTCCCTCTCAACAAGAAATGGATTATCATCTACCTTGATCATGTCTCTGTGAAACTCGAATTTACATCTTGACAATAGCTTTTTCAAAATGTCAACATCTTTCTCCTTCATGGGAATGTACTCTAACAACATAATCTACCTCAATACACAATCTCTAAGATGATGATATCAAATATCAATATGCTTGGACCAATCATGAAAAAATGGATTTTCAGAGAGTTTGATAAAACTTTGATTATCGTAGTAAATCACAATTGGATCCATCTACTGACCAAACAAACCAGCCAAGATCTTCCTCATCCAGATGGCCTCACATGATTCCTGACTCGCAACCATGTACTTTGTCTCCGTTGAACTGAGTGCAACCGATCTCAGTTACTGTTGTACCAAGAAACTGTCGTTGACCCAATACCGAAGATCCCTCCTAATGTGCCCTTCCTGTCAGATGGACTCCCTACCCAATATACATTAGTGAAGCCTTGAAGCTTCACTCCCTATGTCTGTATGTACCATAATCCATATTGAGAAGTGCCCCTGAGGTATCTCAACACATGATTTTCCACCTTCCAATACAACTTGGTAGGCCTAAACATCGCTTAACTAAGAGTGTTAATTGCATAGCACATATCCAGTCGTGTGTTCACCAAGTACATGAGTGAACCCACAAGCTTCCTGTAAATAGTAGCTTCCACTACTTCTCCTAAAGTAGCATCGTCCTTCCTCCAACTACCTGCTAGAGGAGTCTCCATGGGTTTGGCTCTCCATGTGTAATCTCTTGAGTGTCTCGTTGGCATACTTTCCCTGAGACACAAACAACCCCCCATCTCCCTACCATACCTTCATGACAAGAAAGTAATGCATGAGCCCCATGTCCTTCATCTCAAACTCTCTTGCAAGGTCCTCCTTGCAATACTTTATCAGCTGATCATCACCTGTCAGTATGAAATCATCAACATAAAGTACAATGATCAATAGTTTACCTTCCACCACTATGTGGTACAGGTTCAAATCCGCTTCACTCTTTGTGAATCCCAACCCAGTGAAGTAGTTGTTTATCCGGTGTACCAAGCACGGGGTGCTTGCCTCAACTCATACAATGCTCTCTTGAGTTAGCACACATGTGACTCACAATCAAAGGTTTCAAAACCTTTAGGCTACTCTATGTACACCTCTTCCTCAATCATTCCATTAAGGAAGTTTGTATTCAAATCCATCTAATGTATCTTCCAACCCGTTTGTGTTGATATTGTCAATATAGATTTGATTGATGAGTAGCTTGCAATAGGATAAAAAGTCTCAATATAGTCAATCCCCTCTACCTGTGAAAATCCATAGGCCACAAATATATCCTTATGCTTATCCACACTATCATCTCTAGCTTGCTTTACCTTGTAAATCCAACGAGATCTCACCATTGATTTGTCCTCCAGTCTCGAGACCACATCCCAAACATTGTTATGAACTATGGAGTCATACTCCTCCACCATGGCATCAACCCAAACTGGCTACTGCACTACTTTCTTAAAGGAAGATGGTTCTGTCACAACACATTTTCCCATAAGAGCCATGTGTCCAGTGTATCTCTCAGGTGACTCCTCTACCTACATTGAGAAGTGGGTGCTCCCACATTCTCTCGTGCATCATCCAACAATATATCAACCTCTCTGGTGTGCTTTCTTCCCTCTCTAGAAGACTCCACTTAAGTGGATATCTCCACTCTCGGATCCTCTGCATGTGGTTTCTCCACGTCAACCTGAGGCTCCACAACCTTAGGAGCTAAAATCTCCTCATCCGCATGTAGCTCAAGCCCCCTCTCAAGGGAAACTCTCATGGCCTTCTCCTCATCAAATCTAACATCACAGTGAAAGACTGTCATCCTGCTAGTTGGCAAGTACACCCAATAGTTGTGAGGTGTATCAGTGTACCCCACAAATATCCCAAATTCTACTGTAGGCTCAAGCTTCTTCCGGGCATTTTTGGTCACATGGAAATATATCAATGACCCAAAAAGACATAGGCCTCCTCTCATGTCTTCATCTCAAGTATCTGATGTGGTCTACAATTCTGAACATAAACCGATATGTTGCAGGCCTCAGCCCACAAGTGTAGTGGTAGGCCTTGATCATGCAACATCGCCCTTGTTGCCCCTACTATGATTTTGTTCTTCCTCTCGACCACCCCATTCTGCTGAGGGTTATGGGGTGTCGTCAACTCCCGTTTAGTCCCTTCCACTACATAGAAGTTCTTAAACTCGTTTGAGACATACTCACCACCATTATCACTCTATAAATATTTGACCTTATTTCCCAACTCTTTCTCCACCAATGCTTTAAACTCACAAAACTTTGTGAAAGTTTGATCCTTTTTTTGCATGAAAAATATCCAACATTTATGAGAATAGTCATAAAAAAATATAACATAATACATGTTTTTGGTTGTGGATTCTATTGAGAATGGTCAAAATGCATCTGAATGGAATCACTCTAGAATAGCCTCTGTTTGACTATCTCTATAGTGAAATGAAGACTTGGTGTATTTTCCCAAATTACACCCCTTGCATGTATCAACTTTCTCAAGCGTACCTTTGGGAAGACCAGTGCACATCTGCTGAAATATCTTCAAAGCCCCATGATACAAGCGGCCTAATCACCTATGCCACAACTTGCCAACATCTTGTCTATGCACTCTTTCTTCTTTTGTGCTCAAAGAAACACACTCCTCTACCTCCAGCTTATATATATTCTTCACCTGAATCCCTATCTTCCTTACTTGACCTGTGGCTATGTGTGGAAGGAATGTCTTTCCTTTCGAGAAGATCACATCATAGCCTCTATCCTCACTCATGGCAAAGGATAACAAGTTTTTCTCCAACCCGGGCATATACATAACATTATTTAAGGTGAGTGGAGCCCCATGCTCCCTCTGAAATGTAATTATTCCCAATCCAGTAACACTATACTTCCCATCGTCACCCATCTCAATATGAATCTGAATATATTTCTCCTCCAGGTCACTGAATAACTCTTTGTCGTTGTAGGAATTTACGTGGTAAGTTCCTCAATACAACACCAAAGGACACCGCTCACAAATAGATCACAAATCAGTACACCAATATTCTTGATTTGGTTAAAACCCTCAAAGAGGGAAACAATCCATGGCCTGAGCCAACGTGACCACTTCAGCAAATTTATTAATGTAAAAGAAATAAAATTTGCATAAGCTTCTCTCATGAACAATTACCTTAGAAACGACCCTCCATGCTCTTTAAATAGAGATCATGGACCAATCAGGTGTTAAGCCACAGATCGAGTGTCAATAATACCAAGGATAGAACGAACTGTCAGATCACTCCATTTCTAGAACATATCTTGACCATCGGATTGTAAGTTACAAAAAGTACATACTAAAGAAACACACTTTACCTAACTATACACTAGACCAAGTTATACATAACTATTTCCTATTTGTCGAAATACCCTAACGTCCCCCCTTAAGAACAACTTCGGATAGTATTGAAGGATGTACAAATATGACACAATAGGAGAAGGAAGGAAGCATTAAAGCCTATCTCCCCTTAGTGACAACTTCCTGAAATCCAACCATAAATCGAAGTTTAGTAAACTTCGCCTCTGTGAGAGCCTTTGCAAAGATGTTTGCAACTTGATCATCATTTGAACAATATTGTACTTCAAGAACATGGTCATGATTGAGCCCTCCGATGAAGTGCATGTGTATTTCAATGTATTTGTTGCGCTGATGTTGGATTGGATCTTTGCATAGTTGAATGGCAATTTGATTATCACACCAAAGTGTAGCCGGATGCTACTGTTGAAAGCCAAACTCTGACAAGATCTGACAAAGCCATAGGGCTTCCTTACTAGCTTTTACGGCGCCATGATACTCAGCTTCTGCTGAAGAAAGATAAATGGCAGTTTGTTTCTTGCAATCTTATGTAATAGGTCTAGAACCAAGAGTGAAGACATAACCTGTAGCATACTTTTGATCATCATGGTCGCCAGCCCAATCGGAATCAGTGAAACCAACCAATAGAGGAGATGCTTCTGCACTGTAATGAATCCCAAACTGAAGTGTACCTCGAACATAATGAAGCATTGTTTTAGTTTCTTTCTAATGAATTTCATGTGGGTTTTGCATAAACCGATTAATAAGGCCAATAACAAAGGAAAGGTCAGGATGGGTATGGGTCAGATACAAAATTTTCCTACAAGTTGACGATATAAGGTAGCATCAACTTCAGGGGAAGTACAAGTGACTGAAATTTTGGCTCTAGACTAAAAGGGAGAAGGGGTTAGCTTACATTCTTTCATGTGAATGTGGCATAGAATATCATAGGCATACTTGGATTGGGAAAGGGAAATACCTTCCTTGGATTGCAAGACTTGAAGGCCAAGAAAATAATGCAAGTGTCCTAAGTTTGTCATTTCAAACTACTTTTTAAGGTTGGATTTCACATGGTTTATAAGGTTGGGATCACTATCAGTAAGGATAAGATCATCAACATAAAGAACAAAAATTATAAGAGACTTACCCACTTTCTTGGTGTAGACAATATTATCAGAATGACACCTAGAAAAGCCAGTATCTAAACGGAAGTTATCCATTTGGGCATACCAAATGCTGAGGGGCTTGCTTGAGACCATAAAGGGATTTCTTAAGATGACATACAAGGCTAGATTCTATTGGTATAAAGCCAGGAGGTTGTTCCATATAGATTTCCTCATGGAAGTCCCCATGCAAGAAGTTAGATTTAACATCCATCCGATGGACTTCCCATTTGAAAGAGGTAGCAAGGGAAAGCACAAGGTGGATAGAGTTCATTTTGGAAACAGGGCAGAAGGTTTCAATATAGTCAATTCCTTCAACTTATAAAAACCTTGAGCAACAATACGAGCTTTATGTTTATCAAGTTTTCCATCTAGTTCAAACTTAGTTCTGTAAACCCATTTGCATCTAACAAGTTTTTATCCCTTTGGAAGAGGAACAAGATCCCATGTATCATTTTCCAATAATGAAAGATATTCTTCATTCATAGTTGTGTCCCAATATGGATGGCCTGAAGCTTCTGCAAAGGTGTCAGGATAATAATTCGTTGAGCTTGAGCCAGTAAATAAAAGGCACTATCGAACTGAGAACATGTGTGTCGTTGATCTATAGGATCACCTGCAAGAGCACCTACTGCATCCCGAGTAGCACGGGCCCATTTTGGAAGCTGAGGAGCTAAAGGAGGATCCCAAGAAGGTGGGGTAGGATTTTCATCCTCACTGTCATCATCTAAAGAATAAATATTTTCAGAAGTAGAAGGGATAGAGAGAGGTGGCACATCTGCCAAACTAGGCTCGTAGGCCAATATATTTTCAGCAAACTTTACATATCTTCTAATGATAACATTTTTGGATTTAGGTGGAAGAAGTCTATATCCTTTGACATCTTCAGAATATCCAACAAAAATACATTTTTCACTCTTAGGTTATAAGGCTTTATGTTTCTTATCGGGAACATGAGCCCATGCTTCACTTCCAAAAACATGAAATTGACTTACATCTAGTTTAATTGAGCTCCATGCTTCTTCTGGAGTGATATTCTTTAAAACCTTATTAGGAGTGTGATTTACTATGTAATTTGCACAGTTAATTGCTTCTGCCCAAAAATTAAGACTAAGCCCTTTAGATTGAAGCATAAAATTAGCCATTTCCTTTAAGGTGTGATTGTTTCTTTCAGTAACACCATTTTGTTGTGGAGTATATGGAACGGTATGGTGCAATTGATTCCATGCTTAGTGAAAAAGTTAATGAATTTGTTGTTAACATATTCTCTGCCATTATCAGATCTTAGCTTAAGAAGTTGACGTCCATATTGTTTCTCAACAAAGACTTTAAAGGCCAAGAGCATGTTAAAGACTTCACTCTTGATTTTTAAGAAGTACACCCAAGTGTGTCTTGAGAAATCACCAATGAAATTTAAGAAATACTTGTAGCCAGAGAATGAAAAAACTGGAAGTGGAACACATAAATCACTATGCACAATATGTAAAGGGGTTGAGGCATACCAAGAGGCACATTTTTCAAAACTATCCCGATGATGTTTTCCGAGTACATATCCGAAACAAACGCCATCTCTACAAGATACCATAGGGAGACCTATCACCATATTTTTCCTTACATAGATTTTGAAGGGAGCGATAGTTTAAGTGACCAAATCACTCATTTCAAAGTTTGCTCACTTCATCATTATGAGCATCAAATACCGAGGGAAGAGTTGATGACCCAAATTTGTTAAACTTATACAACCTTGTAGAATCATCAGCAATGCCAGTAGCTAAAATTTGTCTAGGATCTCTTAGGTCCTTAATTACAACATCATGAGGTGAAAATTCAACGGTTTTACCTTCACCTAAATGAGTTATCTGATATAAAGATAGAAGGTTGCAAGATAAGGTAGGAACACATAATACATCATTAAATTGACGATTGTCTGTATCAATAGTTTTGGGCCGAGGAAAAGGTATGTCTTCTCCTGATAATAGCTTAATTAAGCATTTGTCTTCATGTATTTATCTTCATTTTAGGAATAAATATAGAAGAAACAATAGCAGAAGCTGGGTAAAATAGATTATTAGCAAATTGGATAAATCTGAGCATGAAAAAATAACTTTCACTATCTTCATATGCAGGGACGCGAATTGGACGACTGTTGTTCAGATGACAGAACGGCATCATCTAGGAAAGGAAAAGGACAGTGTCTTGAGTAGGAGGGACAACGGAAGACCAAGAGGACCAATGCTATTTTGTGATGAAATCAGATCGAGGGTTGTGAAATCCTTAGGATCCTCTGATCCTGAGGATTCGCTTCTATCCATTTATTTTTCCAAAATTTATATAAAGCCATGAGGCGAATTGAACAGCTAGTTAGGAATTTTGAGATTGTAACTATTTTTTTGGACACAAATACTTTAATTAATGTGATGTTTTAACTCGGTTATTAATTTTAATGAAGAAGACTGGGTTTCATCCATAATCATATTCTGAATATCTTTCAGCGGGGACTTCTGGAGACTTAGGCCCAATCAATAGGAGATTTACTGCTTCAATTGTGTTATAATTATTTCTGTTTGTTTTTATAATTGTTCATTACTGTTAGTCTGTAAAGTTAGCACTATTCTGATTGTTGTGAGGATTGATGATTCTGGTTTGTGTTCGATGTTCAGACGAGATTCTATATTTAGTTGTGTGTTACATTTGTGTGATAATCTTTATCAAATTGATTATGTTGATTTAAACATTTTATTGTTGTTCATTCTAAAGTAATATTATCATAGATCTCAAGGTTATAGTTGATTTCTTTCCATGATATGTTTACTTAGTTATTTGTTGATTCAATTGTTGTAGTTTTCCTTCATATTAAATGAATTAGTGTCAATACCAGTTAGATTTCTTAGAGTGATTCTTTCCACTTGCATTCCAATTCAGTTTCTTGTAGAATAGATTAAGTAGATTTGAGAATGCTCTAAAGGTTTCTTTCAGAATTGCTTGGATTGAACTTAGAGAAATATATATTAGTGATTGCAACGATTCCAAATCATTTTATTACGAATTAACCTTTGAATTCATTGCATATACAAGGTTGACACTCTTGAAATAAACAGAGTCACCCTAGTTTGATGATTAATGAAGGTATTATTATTGCTTTTAATAAGACATCTTAGTGCACCGACATTTTGGCGTCGTTGCCGGGGAGATTGTTTCAAAGTGATTTATTTTTATTTTGTTGTAAAAGAATTGAGTTTTGAAAACGGGAGGTAAGAACCTACGTATCCAGCAAGTAAAGTGCTTGCTCTTCAGCCTAGTTTTCAGCAAATGCATATAGGTTAAATAGGAATAGGGTTTTTATAAATGACTAGGAATAAAAAGATAGAAAAATATCAAAACCCCCACCTAAATACACAAAACCCAAGGGATCGGTGAACCTTGGGAGATTAAATTTTATAGACGAAATCATAAGAAAAGAAGAGTCTCAGGCATCAGTAGCATTCCGGACTGTATCTAGAAAAAGCCCTACTGTAATCTCTCAAGAAGCAGGCTCACCATTTGCAGCTTACACTGAGATTCATAGCCAAATTGGAGGATCTGAACAAAGATTTTAGGTTACAACAAATTTACATTCTGATCCTTTACAAGAGGGAAAATTATGCAACTTAAGAGAAAGAGGGAAAAACCAGTGGAACTGTTAAGGTAGAGCCACAATTATCTGAATTAGGATCTCATGTGATCCCAGATCTGGGCAGTGCTACAAAACCAACTCAGATTGGGAATCCTCTGCTTACTCGAATAGCATCCCCTGAAATCCCCGAAGGATATTGGCACATTTTCGACCAAATGGAAAACCAAGTACCTCAAGGTTAGACCTCGACATTGGAATACCCCATAGTCGACCCAGTAGCCAATGCCCCGATGAAATCTATTCCCTTGAAAAACCTCCCAACCTTTCATGGGATGATCACAGATGATCTAGAGGCCTTCTTATTCAAGTTTGATGTCCTTTGCAGAGGGTATGACTATACCACTGACCCTCAAAAATTAAATTTGTTCTCTTCTACTCTAAAAGGAGTAGCTTTGAGGTGGTTCGTGGGTTTAGGCGGACTTACTACTAACTCTTGAGATGACATGAAAATTTCTTTCCTCACAAGATACTAGGACTTTTGTAGGACTAGGGAATTAAAGATGAAATATTTAAGATGGATGCAAAGGATAATGAAACTCTAAAAGAATATGTCGAACAGTTTCACTATAATTTGCAGAGATCCCCTCACCCCACATTACCAAAAGAAGTCCTGAGACCTATCTTAATTAAGGGGATGAAAGAAGAATGGATAGAAACTCTCAATTTGATGGGGAAGGGAGATATTTCTCGAGAGGATTATGATGAAGTCGTTCACTTGTGTATCAGGTGTTCACAAGGTAGCACGCTCACCGGGATAGGAAGTTGGTCTCCTATGACCAGAGGAAGCAAACCGCACAGTGGAGGCATAACAAGAATGGAAATCGGTAACCTCCTAGAAGACTTCAAGACGGACATCCTGACCACCCTTACAATGCAGTCGGACGTCCTGCAAGCTAAACGGAAACAAGCCTTCGCAAAACATAACTTGGTTATTTTTTGCCTATGTTATCGGGAGAAGCACAGCCAGTGGGAGTGTCCATTGGACATGGTCCAGACATGCGCTATCTGCACCAAGGACCACGCCATTGAGCAGTGTCCATCACTTCCAGGCTTGAAATCAATTTCATGGAAGCAGAAGAAGAGACAAAACCAGTATATTTAATGAACCAGCGTCGACACTGGTAGGCCAAACCCATAGGTATGTCACAAGACACAGCCCAGTTCTTTCCTTCTTCATCATTTAATCAGCAGCAGAATTCTGGGGCAGCATGCCAAGGTCAATCACCTTACTCAAAATGGAAATCCCAACCATTTCCTATGACACCTTCACCAACCTAGTCCTTTCCGAGTAATGGTTGGCCAAATTCTCCTTTTACTCATGTTTGGCAAGGTAATCCATATCCATCCTAGTGGCCTGCCTCTACTTCACAAAGTCCAAACTGGTCTCCGAATTGGCAGGGACCTTTATGGATAACCAATATGCCTATGGGGACAGGTCCTTAACCTCAACCTACATTATCGGCCCCATGTCCATTGCAGCAAAATCCTCAACCCCTTCTGCATCCCCAATTGCTAGCCCAACCGAATCCAAATCTGTTATGAAACCAGCTCAAGAAAAGATAGAAAAGATAGATCAACGACTTAGAATTCAGCCTCTTCGAGGGGGCAACGTAATGAACTTAGACTAAGATTATGACACAGTATCACTCCTGAGGAAGATAGCGACCATCCATCAATTAAGTTAGAAACCCCACCTATACATACACCATCGACTGTGACTGACACAGAAATAAAACAAGGCAAAGATACAATTGAGCATAAAGACCCTAAAAAACTCATAGTTACTTCTCCCCCATTCCCTGAAAGGTTAACAATACCTAAACAAGTTGTTTATCTAGACTTTGATCTTGTAGGGGAACTGGAAAATATTTGCATTAAAATTCCTCTCCTCCAGGCCATCCAAGACATTCCTATTTATGCTAAAACAATTAAAGAGCTAGGTACAAAACATCTCGAGAGGAAAGCAAAAGCTCCACCCACTATTCATGTTTTAGGGACCTTGTCTGATTTACTTTTGGGAGGGGAAACTCCAATAAAGTATGAAGATCCTGGGAATCCCATAGTTACAGTCCAAATATATGGTCGATCCTTTCCAAATACACTAGTTGACTTGGGTGCATTAACATCTTAACAGCAGAAACCTGTAAGACACTTGGTATTACAGCTCTGGAACCAATCACCATCGTGCTAGAACTTGTTGATCGTTCGGTGGTGAGACCAAAGGGAACTTTATAGGATATTACAGTTTATGTTGATTCATGGGAGTATCCAGTATATTTTCTCATTATAAACCCAAAGAGTTGATTAGATGGGCACCCTCTAATTTTGGGCCGACCTTGGCTAGCAACAATTGATGCTTATATAGGTTGTCGAGAGGGAAACATGACCATTTATAAGGGGGATGCTTTAAAAAAATTGTTTTATATCCTCCTGCCAAACCAAGTCTGCCCATTGTAAAAATACATAAACAACCACCCACATACCTGGAAGAAAGCATTCATTCACCGCTTACAGTAGCAGAGGCACTTGAATTCAAGAATCAGACTGAAGACGATGTAAGAAATAACTTTATTAATCATCCAGCTAATATGAATAATGTCAAATGTCAAATGTTGAAATCAATTCTTGACAATGAAGCCTCGGAAGACCCTCTGAAAGATACTAATGATCAGCATATCCAGACAACTGTTGTTCATAACAGCAAACCTGTTGAAATTGAACCAGGCAAGATTTTAAACATTAAGGATAACCTAGACAGTGACCAACAGCAAAAGCTCATTTAGGTCCTACAAAAATATAAAGGGGCTTTTGCCTGGGACTATCAATACATGAAGGGCATAGACCCACAGTTATGTACACTCATATCTACATCGAAAAAGATGTTGTCCTATCTAGAAACCTCAGTGGAGATTTAATCTGAACCTCAAAGATATTGTAAAAGAATAGCTACAGAAATTGCTAGATGTGAATTTCATTTATCCCATTTCGGATAGCAAGTGGGTCTCTCCGCTGGTAGTTGTTCCCAATAAAAATGGGAAGTGGTGTATCTGTGTGGATTACCGGGAATTGAACAAGGCTACACACAAAGATCACTTCCCTCTTCCATTTATTGATTAATTCCTTGATACTCTGGCAAGGAAACAGTTCTTTTCTTTTCTAGACAGCTTTAGCAGCTAAAATCAGATCCAAATCACCCCTGAAGACCAAGACAAAACCACCTTTACCTGCTCGTGGGGTACATTTTCTAATAGAGTGTTACCGTTTGGCTTATGCAATGCCCCAGCTATGTTTCAAAGAGCCATACTCAACATCTTTGTTGATCTAATAAATGAAGGACTTGAAGTTTACATGGATGAATTTATCCTGTATGGGGATGACTTTGATCAAGTGCTACAAACATTAGAGAAGTTTTTGAATGATGCATCGCCACCAAGTTGTGTTTAAGCAATGTTAAGTGTCACATGATGATGGTAGAAGGTGTAATCCTAGGACACTACATCTCTGCAGCTGGGATATAGGTAGATCTAGCAAAGATACAAGTAATTCTCCTACTACCTACACCCTATACTCAGACAGAGGTACATAGCTTCCTTGGATATGTAGGTTTATCAACAAAAAATCAAAAATTGTTGCGCCTTTATATGCTTTAACAGGAAATGTTGACTTTAAACGGTCTGATAAATGTGACACAGCTTTTACATATTTGAAGAAATTAGTTTTGACAGCACCATTATTATGTGGACCCATCTGGGAGTTGCCTTTCCACATTTCTATGAATGCGTCAAATGCAACAATAGGCGCTATCCTTGGTCAAGAGGAGGACAGAAAACCTTATGCTATATATTATATCAGTAAAAATATTATTTTTGTTGAACTTAACTATACATTAACAAAAAAGGAATTCTTAGTTGTCATTTATGCCATAAACAAATTTAGACATTATATAACTAGACATCAAGTTTTTTGTATACTGATCATTCTGCCATTAGATACTTAGCTAACAAACCTATTACAAATGGTCAAGTGACTCATTGTTTGTTACTTTTTTAGGAGTTTGATATCAGCATCAAAGATCATTCGGGGAAGGAAAACCCAGTCGCTGAATTTTTGTCTCGAGTTCCAACGATAAATGATCCATTGGCAGTAGACGACCAGTTTCCATATGAACATTTGTTTGTCGTAGTAGTCAAAACACCGTGGTATGTAGATGTAGCAAACTATCTGGCAGTAGGAAAGCTACCTAGACACTTGACAACAAAGAAAGGAAACAGATTGTCCAACGCAACGCCCAATTTTCTTGGATTGGTGGATACTGTTAGAGTCGGTCTGGTCAGTCCTCCGTCAGAGATCAAAACTCTTTATGCATTTCATGTTTAGGTTTCCCACTCCATTCTCCCAGCTGCATTCCACTAGGGGCATGCCATAATCTGATGGAGAAGGTCATGATAGTCATTCCCCCTCATGTCTGGCTCCTGCTAGCTCAGGTCTTTTGTCAATAATCATCAAAGTCCATGACAGTCAAGGTCTGGTCCTTTAAAGGAAAAAGGTCATTTCGAGGTCTATGTCTAGGAATTCATCATTTGGTCTTTGAACATGTCGCAGTAAAGCCATGCAGGCTAGAGTGGGCGCTTACACCAGTTATGGTTCAGAAGCATCATCATCATGCGGATAGACTTCGACCTCTTCTTCAAACTTTGTTCGAAGAAAAGTCAAACCAGTGTCATTTATGACAAAATTTTCAAAAAAGTCGCCAGTTGATTTTTTCAGATGTAGTCCATGTTTTCGTGGGTCAAATGTCCTGTCGTGCAATCCCTGCAAAGAGTGTCGAAAATTTTCCATTTGAGCTAAATTTCAAAGGGAAATTGAAAAACAGTGTGTTCTTAAAGTCAGTGAAAAAAGTGCCAAAACATAACATTAAAAAATGGGTTTTTGAAGAGGCAAAAAAATTAAACCCATCTCTTCCAAGGCTATATATACAATTTTTTATCAAAACCAAAGGCATTGTGCTATTACAAGCCTTGGAGAAGTGTTGTAAAGGTGTGAGTGTGCATTTGTGAGCATTTGAGTGAGTTGGAGGTGGTTTTAGAGGGTGCGGCGCATATACCCAGGAGTGCGGTGCACACAGAGGGCGCGGCGCACACGCAGCCTGCCCACACTTCAATTTTTCTAAGGGCGTGGCACATACCCAGGGCACGGCGCACTGGGCTTTGCACGCGGCGCACACAGACAAGGGCCAAAACAAGTGCCCAATCACTTCCAAATTTCGGTCAAGCCTATCAAATTGAGAGGTAGGCCTTATATCATCCCTTGCTCATCAGATTTTGTCAATGATATGGTGTTTGTAGAGATGTTTCAATGCCACCAAAATGTATAAAATCGACCATAATAAATCACCTAAAACCATGATGGCTAGGGTTGTTAAAATGTGTTGTTAGTGCCAAGGTTTCACTCCACTCACCTTTTCCCCTCACCTATCATTTTTCCCATCCTCCCTCTCTCATTTTTCCTAAAATCCCTACCCTAAACTACTACCAAACCCTCTCCCCTACCCCTCCACTATTTCGCCAACATGACACCCCAAACCCTACCCTCTCAAAACCCAAAACCCTACCCTCTAAAAACCCCAAACTCCTCCCACATCCCTAACAAATTTCTCCCTATAACCCCTATTCCCATTACATCACTCCCTTCCTAACACTCCCTGTTTCATTGTTCCCCTAGGTAATAGATATTACAAAGGCACCCCGCCTCACACCATCATCAAAAGGGCAGCCTAATCACAGTCCACATTGCAGTCATGACATCACAGCATTCGTCTGTATGAGATGGAGACACAGAGTGACTCATCCTCAGAAGAGCAGGCTCCCAGGAGACACCACAAGAGTGGCAAACATGTCAGGGATGAACCCACTACCCTCACCGAGTTACAAGCATACCCTCTTGCCATGTAATGCTTCTAGCACCTATCATGTTTTGAATTTTGTCAAAGGGTGGCAAATGTTAGAGCTCATCATGAGTTGGCCCGTTTATTTGTGCTTCATCTACATGGAGGTCAGTCTATCTTGGTCGGGGTCACTTTCACATTGACACCCGAAGCTATATCAGTGGCAACAAGTATACCAAATGTTGGAGAGAAGTGGCATAAGAAGAAGAAGGTGGAAAGGCAACACTATGAGCCTTACATCAAAGCTAGATTCTTGAATGAGCTCACAAGAGTATTTCCCTTCAGATACTTGAAAAATGAGTATGCTCCGCTCATGAGCTTGATCATGAAATACTTCAGCTGTGAGGGGAGGTTCTCTCAACTGTATGCCTATCACATCCGCTTGCTCATGCACTT
>APFE031572873.1:30024-45478 GCA_000404065.3 Pinus taeda
ACAGGCTATTATCGTAAATTTGTCCGCAACTATGGTCGCATAGCGAAGCCCCTCACCCAACTCCTAAAGAAAAACTCTTTCTTCTGGAATGAGGAAGCACAACAAGCCTTTACAGCTCTAAAAAAATGCCATTTGTTCCACTCCAGTTTTAGCACTACCTGACTTCACCAAATCTTTCGTCATTGAATGTGATGCTTCAGGGACAGGTATTGGGGCAGTTTTAATGCAGGAAGGGAGACCATTGGCCTACACAAGTCAACAACTCAGTGGAAAGAATCAGGGCCAATCTACATACGAGAAGGAAATGATGGCCATCTTACATGCAGTCGACACCTGGCGACCTTATTTATTGGGGCGACATTTCCAAATCCGTACAGATCATCACAGTCTTAAATATTTTTTGGAGCAACGCCTATCCTCCCCACAACAAAATAAATGGCTAGCCAAAATGCTGGGATATGATTATGAGATCATTTACAAGAAAGGGAAAGACAATAGTGTAGCAGATGCATTATCTCGCCAATTTGAGGAGGAAAGTACCCTGCTAGCTATTTCCCTCCCCATTCCAGAATGGATTGAAGAAGCTCGCAGAGAATGGTTTTCACACCCCGAGCTCTCCCAACTCATTTCTCAATTACAGGCAAATCCAAATTCCACCAAGGGCTACTCGTGGCAGGATGATATTCTTCGCTACAAGGACAAAATCATAATATCACCAACATCCACCTTCAAAAGTCGCATTTTGGCAGAGATGCACTCATCTCCCATTGTAGGTCATTCGGGCTTTCAGAAGACGTATGCTCGCACCAGAAGATCATTTTTCTGGACAGGCATGAAAAAGGACATCCTTACCTTCATAACCGAATGCGAGGTTTGTCAACGCCACAAAGGGGAAACCGTCAACACACTAGGCACATTACAACCATTGCCCATTCCGGCATCAATTTGGACGGAAGTTTCTATGGATTTTATTACAGGTCTTCCAAAGTTAGGGAACAAGTCAGTCATCATGGTGGTTGTGGACAGATTGTCGAAGTATGCTCATTTCTGCGCTCTTCCCCACCCGTTTACACCCACCTTGGTTGCTCAAACTTTCAGGGATCAGATCTTCAAATTGCATGGCATGCCCATTTCTATTGTGTCTGACCGCGACCTGATCTTCACCAGCAATTTTTGGCAGGAACTCTTCAGAATACAAGGCACTCAACTAAAACTCAGTACTTCCTACCATTTGCAAACAGATGGTCAAACTAAATCAGTCAACAAATGTCTAGAAACCTACCTTAGGTGTTTTACTTTAGAAAAACAACACCTTTGGGTACAGTGGCTACCTCTGGCAGAATGGTGGTATAACACCAACTATCATGCCACCACCAAAATGACTCCCTATGAAGCAGTATATGGTCAACTCCTGTCTTCACCTACTTCATATCTCAAGGGGTGCTCCAAAGTCCAAGCAGTGGATCAACTCCTACAACACCGCGCAACTATGCTCACCCATCTTGAGAGAATCTTCATCAAGCTCAGAACCGCATGAAGTAACAGGTAGACCACCATCGCTCAGAGCGCCAATTTCAAGAAGGGGATCAGGTCTTTTTACGGCTCCAACCATATAAGCAAACATCACTCAAAGACAAGGATGTCAGAAACTCTCTCCCAAATTCTACGGACCATATCAAGTACTTCAACGCATTGGAGAAGTGGCCTACAAGTTGGCTTTGCCACCTACTGCAAAAATCCATCCAGTTTTTCATGTCTCATGCCTCAAGAAAGTGATTGGGAACAATTGCAGAATTCAGACTAGTCTACCGGAATTGGACGAAGAAGGGTCCATCTGGCTTCAACCAGAACAGGTCCTCGACACCCGAGTCAAGCAACTGCGCAGCCGCATGATTAAGGAAGTCCTAGTCAAATGGAAAGACACCTCTCCAAAAGATGCAACTTGGGAGCCAGCCAATATTCTGCGGCAGTTTCCGCAGCTTCAGCCTTGAGGACAAGGCTAGTCTTAAGGGGGTGGGCATGCTAGGGTCCCACCCTAACCCCCTTATCTATGTAATGGGACCACGTCATAGTCAAGATTCAATAAAGCCTATATTAATAATTGTAAGTGGTTAATCCGCAATTTATAACGGAACCACAATTAGTTGCAAATGGGCCGTAGTATTAGATAGATGGTATTAGTAATACCGCGATATTGGCCCGTGGTATTGCATATATGAGTCATATATAAAGGAATAGAAACTCCCTGCGAGGAGTATCGTGTCTTACTTTGTAATCGAGCTCTGCTCTATTGGAGGTTTCCCCCTCGAAGAGGCAAGTGAACATTACTCTCTGAATAATAAAATCATTGCTATTATGTGTTCTGGGTATCTTTTCTTCGCTTATTCTGTGTTCTGGGTCTCTTTTCTTCGCATATTTTGTATTTGGGTATCATTTGCAGGTTAAGAGCATAACAAAATGACCTCCCTCTTCCACTATGGAATCGAAATCGACTATAGTATTCCATCAAGATTCTACATTATTGTTTCACTTATTATTATCCAATCATCTAGCCACAAACTCTCTATTGGGATAGGTTCCCTAGGGTCAGTTTTGGGGTTAGTTAACCCAATTTTTGTAAAAATTTTGTAAAAGATGTAAAGTCTCCACGAAATATGGATGCGGAGCACACAGCTAGATAGGGGTCAAAGGGGTTTTAGCCCCTTGTTTTGATAAGTAGTAGGTCAGTTTTGAGACTCACCCATGGTCCATGGACCATGGTATTGTATTGAAGAAAGCTATATATAGTTGAGTCAAAGCGATTCTAAGAGGTAGAGAAGAGTAAGAAAGTCAAGATAGAGATTGTTTTGGGCAAGTGTTAAGGTAGGAATGCTCTGCTTCCTATACTTAGGCGAAAGGGGAAGGCTCCTACAGCTGAGTGCACAAGAGGCCTTGGTAAGTCCACAGCTGAGTGTGCGGAACCCTGTAGCTAAGGGTGTAAGATAAAGGAGTCTGTAATCTAAAAGTGAAGCTTGATAAAGACTGAATCTGAAGAAATACTTTGAATCTTAGTATTATTGTGAATTGTGTTTCTATTATGTTATGTCGCTTAATAATGTGTTTTCCATGAAAGAATGTGTAATTGTTGCACGAATATATTGAATCTATAATATTTATGCATGAATTAAGTGATTATATTTTTTTGCAAAGATAAATGTTGAATCCTATTATTTCTGATGAATTGAATAGATATGCGTGAAGGCGGATCTAAGGTTATTGATTAGCGCATGAAAGTAGATAGATTGCTTCCTCAGGGTCTATAAAGACTGATCACAGACCTTCACCAAGGTCTAGAAGATGTTTTACTTGAGTCACGGTATCAGGCCATATAAGGCTATCGATCTGCACAAAAGCAGATCTGAGCTATAAGAGCTTAAGACCTCTTATCATGCTATCTCTGGATGTAGAAACCTGGTTCTAGCATCCCCCAATACTGCTTCGGGTGTGACTGCAACCTGTGCTATGTAGGTTGTTGCCGCAAGGGCCAGCAATTAGGATTTTGTTGGTTGGCGTGGGCAACTCTTAACCTGGGCTAGGCCCCCTTAAGCCAACAAATGGTTCTGTTGCCGGGACAATGCGCCTAGCAGTGGAAGGACCAACGATGGAGAAAATGATGCAAGAAGTGCAATAGGCCATGGTGTAGAGTGTTGCTGACATCGCAGAATTACAAGTCGAGCTAGGTGGTCTCCGCAGCAAGATCAAGACACCAGCTGAGTGACTCAAGGGTGAGTCATGATATTTGTGTTGGGGGACCTATTGGGATAGGGTCCCTAGGGTCAGATTTTGGGCTTAGTTAACCCATTTTTTGTAAAAGTTTTGTAAAAGACATAAAGTTTCCGCGAAATGTGGTTGCAAAGTGTGCAACTAGATAGGGGTCAAAGGGGTTTTAGCCCCTTGTTTTGATAATTAATAGGTCAGTTTTAAGACTCACCCATGGTCCGCAAACCATGGTATTGTATTGAAGAAAGCTATATATAGTTGAGTCATAGCGAGTCTAAGAGGTACTGAAGAATAATAAAGTCAAGATAGAGATTTTTTTGGGAAAGTGCTAAGGAAGGAAGGCTCTGCTTCCTGTACTGAGGCGAAAGGGGAAGGCTCCTGCAGCTGAGTGCACATCAAGCCTTGGTAAGTTCGGAGATGAGTGCACAGACCCCTGCAGCTAAGTGCACAGGGTAAAGGAGTCTGTAATCTGAACGTGAAGCTTAATAAACATTGATTCTGAAGAAATACTTCACATCTTAGTATTATTGTGAATTATGCTTATATTATGTTTTATTGCTTAATAATGTGATTTCCATGAAAGAATGTGTAATTGTTGCGTGAATATATTAAATCTATAATATTTATGCATGAATTAAGTGATTATCTATTTTCGCAAAGATAAATGTTGAATCTTCTATGATTTCTAATGAATTGAATAGATTCGCACGAAGGTAGATCTAGGTTTATTGATTAGCACATGAAAGTAGATAGAATTCTTCCTTAGGGTCTATAAATATTGATCGGAAACCTTTGTGAAGATCTAGAAGCTATTTTACTCGTGTTGCAGTATCAGGCCATAGAAGGCTACCATTCTGCCGAAGGCAGATTTAAGTTATAAGAGCTTAAGACGGTTTATCGCACTGTCTCTAGATGTAGAAACCTGGTTCTAGCATCCCCTAATACTGCTTCGGGTGAGACTGCAACCCGCCCTATGCAGGTTGTTGCCAAAAGGGCCAGAAGTTAGGGTTTTGTTGGTTGGCACGAAAAACTTTGAACCTCCGTCAGTCCCCCTTAAGCCAACACTCTCCCACTTCCTTCTTCATATTCGGCCAATAATAAAACTTCTTCACCATTGTCAATGTTTTCTGGTATCCTAAGTGACCTGAGTATGGTTTTGCATGAAACTCGCACAAGATATTCTTCACGAACTCACTTTCATTTGAAACATATATCATGTCCCTAGATGTAACGAAATCATATGTTGTGAGATGATAGTCCACATCCTACTCACTTTTACCCTGTTGTAAATTGTGCCTAAGCTCCATGTACTTTTCATCCTATTTCCATAAGAATTCATAGATACTATATGATTCACTTGTATCCTCCTACTAAGAGATTCTGCAACCATTTTCTCCTTACCCTCCGTGCACCTGATCTCGAATTCAAACTCACCAATCACGGCCAACTATATAGCTTTCCTGACATTCAAATTTAGTTTGTCAAATATATACCTCAATCTGCTATGATCGCTCATCAATACAAATCTCATGCCAAGAAGATAGTGCCTCCACATCTTCAATGTATGGATGATCGTTGCCAACTTGAGATCACGTGTCGGATCATTTTTCTAATGCTCATTCAATTTTTGTGACTCATAGTACACTACCTCTCCTTCTTGCATAAGGAATCCACCAAGTTCTTTCTTGCAAGCATATGTACATACCACAATTTTTTTGTCTAGATCTATAATCTTTAACACTGGAGCATTTTTAACAGTTGTGTCAATTTCTCAAAACTTGTTGCACATTCCTCTGTCCATTCAAATTTCTTACCTTTCCTTTTCAAATATGTAATAGGATAATAAATCTGCAAGAATTTCCTAATAAACCTTAATTAATAGCATGTTAACCCCATAAATGATCTTAGCTCATCCACATTCCTAGGAGATAACCATTCCATGATAGCCCTTATATTCTTTCGATCCACTGCTACATCTTCCTTGGAAACAACAAGTCCCAAGTAATGTACCTTTGTTTGAAAGAAATTACATTTACTGAGCTTAGCATACAACCAATGCTCTCTCAAAAATCTCAATACTGCTACTAAGTGTTTGGCATGCTCTTCCTCATTTTTATAATATATCAATATTTTATCAATGAATACAATAACAAACTTGTCAAGATAAGGAAACAACACACTATTCATCAAACACATAAAAGTAGCTAGAGCATTAGTCAAACCAAAGGGAACTACAACAAACTCATATTTCCCATAGATGGTCCAGAAGGTTGTCCTGTAAATGTCATCTTCCTTGATGCATACCTAATGATATCCTGATCTCAAATCAATCTTTGAGAATTCTTGGCTTGAGCGGCCATGACCCAGGTTCAACGTTAATTAGCCAAACAAATCCCTACACTACAAGGCCTTTCAGCATTAGCCCGCGGAGCGCGGACCGAAGTCTCACTCGAAGCAGTATGGGGGGATGTTGGAAACAAGTTTTCGCACCCTGAGATGATCGTGATGTCGTTTTATTCCTTCTATTCCTACCTTCACGCAAGTCACTTAGTTCAAGGGCTCTGTCTTTCTAACCCCTTATTCCTCCCTTCGATACCTCCGCGAAATGGTACGGATGACCTTCGCACAGCCCTATACTTCGATTCAGATACTTTCACGTTGCTAAAGCAACGTATTGCTCAAATTCTTAAGTTACCTTAATAATATTACTTATCTTATTAAATAATCACAGTTAGCACCGCGTAAACAAATATTCTTATATGTGTTCAGTTATCCAACATAATCATACACATTCGCGCATCACATAAGCATTATAAAGGAAATTCATATATAAAATGATAAGATGCATTAATCAGATCAAAGACACATAAATTGCAGAATACTTCTCTTTATTGATATCTTCCAAGTGATTATAGCCTCTATTCACCCTGCACACACAGCTATAGGGGTTCGCGCACACAGCTGCGGACTTCCACCCTAGGCCTCTGCGCACTCAGCTACAAAGCCTCTACCTATGTTATGACCTGAAACTTAGACTTCTTACTTTAGAGCTATAATCCTCTCATCTTGCATGTCTCTAAAACTACTTAGAGCTTAGCTCTTTTTATACAATCCCATGGTTCGCAGACCATGGGTATATCTCTTACAGCCGACTTTAATTTAAAAAACTAAGGGTGGACAACCCTTTATGACTTATGACACCTACGCACTCCACGACCTCAAAATGTGGTGTCCTTACAAGTTTATTACAAAATTTGACCAAAACATGGGCTTTTAGCCCCAAAACTGTCCTTTGGGGGATCTCGCTCCTAACAAGCCCCCAACACAAACATCGTGACTCGCCCTCGAGTCACTCGATAAGCACGAAGATCTTTACGCGAAACCCTTCCAGCTTTGACTCATATGACCGCAACCTCAGTCGTGCATTGTGTGGCCACCTGCTTTGCGTCTTCCACTGTCTGCTCAATCATTGCTCCTGCGCTATCGACCTGAAGCTTTTACTGCATCGCTTGCAGAGCCGAAAGCTTGCCTTCAATATTTCATGTCACTACGTAAGCCTCATCCAACCAAGGCTTTAGTCTCGCTTTGAGAATTTCTTCCTTGTGCAACGCTGCATCCACCTGTTTCTTCAGCTGCTTGGCCTCCTACATCTTAGCTAGTCTCTGTGTCAACGTCACAGTTTGCATTATGCCCTTAACCTCACTGTAGTGTTGTTGTATCTCGCATGCTTCCATGTCTAGCCTCTGTACATTGGGGTCCTCCTGCAAGCTTTTCAAGACCTCAAATGACTGCTCAAATAATTATGTGCAGTATGCTACTACAATATCCACCATCGCCACTGTTTTTGTGACAGCGGTCGCCCGCTATTCCTTCACTTCTGGCAGAGTTGAAGGCTGGGCCCTCAACTGTAACTCTGTAATTTGCAGGTTCAACTCTAACTGAACCTGCGTCATCTCAGTCTAAGTGTCACACACCCTTCTGGCCAACTTACGGATGCGTACCTCAACTGGCTCCTCCTCCAGAATGGCCAACTCTGGGACCATTTGGCATGCCTCCTCAATGACCTGCATAATCCACTTGCCCTAATTGGTCACCTCGGTCTCACGACGATGGCAGCACTTCTCTGTAGGGCCATATACTCATTGTTGATCCTCAGTTCACTGATCACCTAGGGGGCGCAGTGCTCTTGGGCCCTCAACTTTACAATTACTCCATCCTATAAGAGGTGGAGTGCTTCACGTGGGAGTGCTGCCAGGTTCAACCCTACTCCTTTCAGTGGGCCTCTCAGCCTCATTCTCTGTGTTCAATGCTTCATCAGGCAATACTATCACACTGGAGGCCTTCGCGCACATCATATCGGCAGCCTCTGACATGCCGATGGCCAAGCTGGTAGATGTCGTGCCAGCCTACGATGCGCATGTCTGCAACTCCTACAACCCTGTCTAGATAGCCCCTAGGATGATCTATTGCTGCTATTCAAATTGTTGCAGGGCCTCCGCAGTGACATCCCTCATTGTGTCACCAATATCATCCAAGTTGCCCTCTGTTAATGTGATGGGGTCCAATGAGGTCTTGGTCGCCTTTGATTTCTTCCTAGGCCCTCCTTTCTCCAGCTCCCTTGGGCACTTGATGTGGGTAGACATCTCCTGAGGGTCCGGTCGTGCTGCTCATCTGTCTCCTCCTTGGTCTCAGGTGAAGGCAATCTCGCGCCTTTTTCAGAGCCCCACTCTATCCCACCTGTCTGCTTCCCTATCTATTGTGTGGCCTTGTGCTCTGCCTAAGCCTTATCAGTAGCCTCCTTCTTCCTCTTTTCGGCTAGCTGTGTCATCTTAAGCTTGGCCTCCTCCTTTTTCTTCTGCGCAGCGGACTTGCTTCTGCCCACCGCAAAATCTGTTGTAGAGCACCACTCTGTTGTCCATTGATCAAGCACCGCATCAATGGCATCATCTATTGCTAGATATGGCAAGTCGTACCATTTCTGCGCAAGGTCCTCCTGCACCCTGATGGATACTCGATGGAAATCAGCTTTGAATTCAGCGTAGCCCTACAAGTTAGCGTACATTATGGGCAACAATCACGGCTTGCGATTGATGGCCATTCGGATGTTCATCTCCATCAAGATCCAAAAGATATTGATGTCCCTGACTCGTTGCGCATCCTTGGTCGCCCATAACGAAGCATACTTCGCTGCTTCTGGGAGGTTTGGCGTGACCTAAGGGAATTGGTTGTCCTTTGGAAACTCCCATGCTACTAGCACAATTGAAAGCAAGAGCCACGTGTAGTGGAACGTCTTGCTGAGCTCTTGTGCTTCGTGGTAGTTCGTCAGGAACTCTCCGCGAAGGTAGTCCGACCAATTGAACTGGACTCCTTTAGTGCACTGTGCTGCGAGCGTGATGACAGGCGTCGACACCTCATCGGCATGACACTTTCTCATCACCTTCCCCACTAAGATCTATGTGGCTACCTTCACAGCGAGGTCGCAGATGCTGGATATAGCGTATGCGTGCGGCTTCTTTACTAGTTTAAATTTTTCTTTCATTGATTTTGCGAGAGCCTGATTGCCACCTTTTCCACCAAATATCATGGTCGGATTCTCCTGTATATGGCAGTCACGCTATCTAGTGAATCAACCTATCTGTCATGGGTATTGCATCCTCCAGCCACAAATACCCATCATGCACCAAGCACAACAACTGCTTGAAGACCAAAACTGTCACCGAGGTGTGTTTGTCGTGCGGCACCAAGAGTAGGTTGAGAAACCCTGCCTTCTCTACTCCCTCGAGCCACCTCCACGGCTCCAATGTGATCATTTCCATACTTGTATCAATGATACATCGCATCAGCTGCTTGGTCACCAGGTGTCGAAACTTCTCGTGGTTCACCAAGTCCTAGTCTTTGAGTTTCAACAGCGGCACTCGTGCCAAGTGCGGTCTATCAAAAACAATTTCATCTGCTAGCAGAGGGGTTTGCAGGGGAGTCTTACTCTCATCTATGTCCTTCGGCACCTTGGTCTTTGGCTTACGTGAAGGGACATACTCCGGTAATTGAGTAATAAGGTCTGCACCCTGGGCTTCAACTTCCTCCACTTCAACTCCCACATCCTCATCATCCATCGAGATGTCTTCAATGTCTTCCTCCTCCAGCTCCAAATTTATGGCCTTGCCTTTCTTCTGTGTGGTGGGTTTTGGTGGGTTTCTCCTTGGCGATGCACGAACTAGTCTGGGAGGATTCTTGCCCTTTTTATCCTTTATGGTATCCTTGTTGGGGGTCGGCTTCGGTCTCAACGTTCTCAGTGATTTAGGGACTTCAGCAAAAACCTTGGTGACCTCTGGAGCAGCTACTTGTGCCTCCATCTCAACTTCTGGCACCTACTCCTCTACTATTTCTTCGGTATTTATAGTTTATGTGGGTGCCGACATAATGCTCTCCAACAGTAATCGTGATGTCTTGGGTAAGTTTTCAAATGTTGGAGTCTCTTTCAATGATTCGAAGAATTCTCGGTTCATGAGTGCCTGAAAGCTCAACAACTCAATTCTCAAAATGCCAACTGTTTTTCATTAGACAACCACTTGTAATTTATATGGCATTTTGAATTCAAATCTGACCGTTCCCCTGAAATTCGGTTCATTAATGCCGGATTGGCAGCAGAGTTTCAAGGATCTGAGCCATAAATTTCATCTTAAATGTCGGTCGCCCACTCCATTTGGCCACATTTCAATCTTCAAATCATGAACAGTCACCTTAACGGTCACTTTCCAGCTGACCTGTGCAATTTATCCCTGGGTAGCACATCCCCCTTCGCATTTTCGTGAATCCTGTGACACTTCCTTGCTTCACTCAAACCTCCAATCGTGCAGCTCCCCAACCCTGGAAATGTAGTTTATAGTCTCGTGCCTCCTTTCAGTTGCTTGGAGCACTAATGCTACCTTCATCTAGTCACATGGCCAGACCACCGGTGTATGGCTTCAATCGACTGCCATTCACCTTTCCAGGGAAAGGATCTCCATTCAATTTGACTAGTTGTACCGCTCCTCTGTCGGTAATTTCCTTAATGACATAGAGCCCTAGCCAGTGCATTCTGAATTTCCCTGGTAATTTATCAAAATTACTATCATATAACAAAACCAAGTCATTTACCTTAAAGGTGTGCAGCTTAATATGTCGATCATGCCATGCCTTTTTGCACTGCTTTTGGACCTGTTGGTGAAATCTAGCCAGAAATATCTCTTCCTCAAGCTCATCGAGTTGTGCAAGCCTTTCCTCCAGGGCTCCGAGATCCATCATACCTGTGAGCGCCGCTATGTGCAAACTAGGCATAATATATTCCATAAATATTACCACTTCAACACCATGGACAATCCTAAAGGGGGTTTGTCTAGTCAACTTCATGCATGTCGTTCGATAAGCCCATAGTACTATAGGTATACGTAGGTCCCAATCACTTCGCTGAGCATTGCAAACCTTGGTCAGCGTGTTTTCAAGCACTTTATTGAATGCTTCCACCATCCCACTAGCCTACTAGTGATAAGGTGTGCTCTTTTGGTGATATATCTAAAATTCCTCCATTAGTACGCTAATCATCTCATTCAAAAAGTGCGTACCGCGATCACTCATCAAGATCTTTGGATAGCCAAATTGCGTCAGTACGTGCTCAAAGAGGAACTTTGCAATGGTCGCGCCTATGCAATCCTTCACATGTTTTGCCTCCACCCAACGATTCAAATACTCCGTCGTGGTGATAATGTACCTTGCTCCTGTCTTTCCTTGGGGCTGAATGGGTCCCACAAAATCTATCACCCATTTCTCAAAAGGTTTCAACATCATTTGTAGATTCAAAGGCATCTCATCCCTCCATGATGGCCTGCCAGTCCTTTGACATACATTGCACGCCTTGCAATGCACTTTTGAGTCCTCATGGAGGGTTGGCCACCATAACCTTGCACGTAGAATATTCTACGTGGTCGCTCTCCCTGCATAATGTCCTCCCGCAGCACCCCATGAGCGTCTACGAGGATGTTGCTTCTTTCAAACTCAAGTACATATTGTCGCAATATCTCATCAAACCCTATTTTGAATAGATGCCCAGCAATGATAGAGAAATCTGTCGCGCACACCACCAATTCCTTCTTTTGTTGGACAATGTATCCTTCTGGGGTAGTTCCTGTCATTAAGAAGTGTATTATATCTTCAAAATGACCATCCGCGACGTGCACTACAAATAGTTGTGCGTCAGGCAATCCTTCCTCCAAGTTAGTGGGCTCTTCCCTTGTTTCAATGCACGACAGATGGCCTGGTCCCGCATTCAGTCATCCAGGCTTCACAATAACCTCAAAATCATATTCCTGGAACAATAACAGCCATCTACAGATTCTCCCCCCAAACACAGGCTTATTGACCAGGTATTTTAGCATGGAATGATCTATGTACATCATATAATGGCCTCCCAACAAGTAATGTCTAAACTTCTGGAGTGCATACACCATGGCTAACCCTTCGCGCTCGGTAGTGGGATAGTTCTTCTTTGCTTTAGATAACCTTCTGCTTGCAAATGCGATAGAGTGGTCCAAGTCTTCTCCACCAGCCTGTGTCAGTATTGCTCCCAGTGCGATACATGACACATTGACATGTACATGGAACTCTTTCTTACAATCCGGGAAGACTAAAATCGGTGCAGTGACCATCTTTTCTTTCAATACATCTAGGCTCTTCTTACAGTCCTCATTCTAGCAAAATGTGACATCCTTCTTCAACAATTTTTCCATAGGCACGGTGATCTGGGCATAACCTTTGATAAACTTTCTGTAATATCCTGTATGTCCTAGGGTAGCACGTAGTTATTTCATACTCCTTGGCGCCTCCAAGTTCAGTATCACTGTGATCTTCGTGGGGTCTACCATCAGTCCCTATCTACAAACCACATGACCCAGCAGGGTCCCAAAAGGAACACAAAACAAGCACTTCTTCAGATTGAGTGTGATTGGGTATCTTTAACAGATATCCAGCACCATGCACAAACTTGCTACATGGCATTTTACCAACCCAAACACAATCCACCCATCAAAGTAGACTTATAGGAACTTATGAATAAACTCTTTGAACGCAGCAACAACTATGCGCGAGAACATCACAAGCACATTCTTCACAAACGGCATTATAGTGTACCACAAACAACCCCACTCAGTCGTGAAGGTTGTCTTTCTCCTATCTTCCGGCGCAATTTTTATCTGGTGCTACCCTAAGAACCCATCAGTGAAGGAATATGCTTCCTAGCCACCTACATTGTCCAACACCTCATCAGTGAACAGAGTCGGGAAAGGATCATGTACACAAGTGTCATTCAGCTTTCTGAGATCCACGCATATCCTTATTTCATCCTTCTACTTCTTCTCTTGTACCACCATTGGGCTTACCCTTCCAGATTCTTCCACATGCTTAATGATGCCTGCCATGAGCATCTTGTGTAGCTCTAAGCAGACCTTTTCCTTATACTTCAGATTGAGACAGTAAGGTTGTTAAGCCCCTATACTACTAGTGTAACCCCTTATTGTTATTAGTACAACCCCCTTATTATATTTATGTACCCATGTAGTGCCCATATTGTTACTATTGTGCCCCATAGAAGCCCACTATTGTTATTGTTGTGCCTTACATTATTATTGTTATGTCGGCTCTGATTATATTATGACCCCCTTAGACTCCTATATATAGAAAGGAGGTATTTTCATTTGTATCATCCAAGAATTGTTCATTTATGTGATGTAAAGGAGGTTTCCCCCTCGAAGAGGTTGAATTCTAAGGCGTTTATCTATCTTTTCTGTCTTTTCTTGAGTTGGTTTCATAACATTTGGTATCAGAGCTTTGGATTCTAGGGTTTCGCTGCTCCAAATAGGTCATCGTGGCATTTTCGCTATAACTTTTTTTCTACAACGTTTCAGAAGCTAAAAAGAAAAATCATTTGCGAAGACATCGCGATGAACCTCGGGTCCAAATTTCAGAGCTTTTTGCACTATATTTACGGAGATATGATTTGAGGAAGTTGGTATTTTTGCAGACTCCTAAATTACATTCCAAACAGGTGACCTAGGGAAAATTGTCATAACTTTCTCTCTAAGTATCAGATTGAAATTTCGTAAGAAGGTATAGAAAGAGACCAAACTGTAGTTTCCTGTGTATATTTTTTAGATCCTAAGGTCGAAACAGTGACACGTGGCACTTCCTACAAGTTCGGTCTTGTGAAAATCTATATAATCGGGTCATCTAGGGAGATTGTGCATAACTCTTTCTTAGAGAATCTAAATTTGATCAGACTGGTGGCATTGGAAAGAGGACACAGAGGGCTACTTCAAGTCGCAATTTCAGAATTGGAAGAGCCAAAATTACAGAGTCATAGTCATTTCAATATCGACCTCCTAAAATCAAGAAAAGGTGATATGAAGAAGTTTGATGGCAAGGATCCGGTAAATTGGATACTTCAGATGGAGCAATATTTTGATTTACATGGTGTACCACTATAACAAAAGGTATGTATTGCATCTTCATATTTAGAACCGGATCAATTTTTATGGTATAAATTGCTTTGCTCTCGTAAACAACTTGTTATGCGGTCAATTTTCACGGAGGAAATGATAGCACATTATGAAGATACAAAGAGAAACACCTTCTTTAGAGAAACACCACAACAATTGGAAAGAGTAAAAGGGCTCTGTTACATAGTGTAAAGTAAAATTATGGCAACAAGGAAGTCTATCCCTCACAACTATAAAGATGGAAGTGTTGTTTCCCCTAGTCTTCCACAGCCTATAAGGTTGACACCACAACAATTGGAAGAAAAAAGAGCAAAAGGGCTTTGTTATAGTTGTGATAGAAAATACACTAAAGGTCATAAGTGTGCTGAGAAGAAATTATTTTACATAGAGTATGAAGAGGAGGAAGAAAAGAATCAAGAAACATCAAAAGAAGAGGATATATGCCAAGACCCAACCACAGAGAAAGAAGAAATGAATCACACCATATCTTGTAAAGCATTGGCAAGAATTACCACTCCTCAAAATCTCAAGGTAGAAGGACATATAAAGAAGAAAAAGGTGCAAGAAGAGAAAGATCACATCGAGAAAGAAGAATGAATCCAACCATATCTTGTAATTCATTGGTCGGGATTACCACTCCTCAAACTATCAAGATAGAAGGACATATCAAGAAGAAAAATGTTCAAGAAGTGAAAGATCACATCGAGCATCAAGAAATGAATCCGACCATATCTTGTAAAGGATTGGAAGAAATATACCACTCCCCAAACTCTAGAGATAGAAGGACATATCAAGAAGAAAAAGTTTCAAGCAGTGAAAGATCACAATGAGCATCAATAACAAGTTCTCCAACTTTTAAAGGATAACGCCACTTCAGTGCAAAATCAAACGAAACAACAGGTAGATCAACATCATAGTGAGAAATGTTTTGATGTAGGTGATTGGTATTTTTACTGCTACATCTCAAGCAAGCTATTTATGAGAAGGAAATGTTGGCAATACTACATGCACTTAAAAAATGGCGACCTTACCGAATGGGAAGACTCTTCAAGGATGAGGATGTTGAAGCATTGTTTTGTGCTATTTCTATTATCCAACCAAATTGGATAAATGAAGCAAGGGATGAATGGAAGAAGGACGAATAAGTATGGCCACTTATTCAAAAGTTG
>APFE031572888.1:0-22631 GCA_000404065.3 Pinus taeda
TCTCTCCAAAGACCACTAGATTTTCTACTCCATTTTCAGGAACCATAGAACTATTGCACCCGTCAACAACAGTGCTACCTTGCAGCTTGTACAGAGTTCCAATCCGAACTCCCCGCATCAATACCAGTGCTCCTCGAACCATCTTGCAGGTATCCTTCTCGAACACTGTCTTTACACCTGCATCATCCAACTTGCTTACAGAAATCAAATTTCTGGCCAGTGCAGGAATATGCAGAACACCTGGAAGGGTTCTAACCCTTCCACCTTGCAACTTCAACTTTACTTTTCCACGACCAACGATCCTAGCCTTCCTATCATCTCCTAAGAAGACATCACCACCATACTCGCAAAACCAATCTCTATGGGGAGTGAAGTGAAAGGATGCACCTGAGTCAATTAACCATGCCTCATGACATACATGTGTACTTGAAGAAGCCAAGTACACATCCCGACCTTCATCTGAGGTGGTTTTCACCTTTGTAGAAGGAGCATCATCAGATCCCTTTCCTGTATCAGGAGCTTTAGATTTACACTCCCTTCTGAAGTGCCCTTCCTTTCTGCATTTCCAGCACACCACCTTTATAGGTTTTCCTGGAGATTTAGATCTCCCTCTAGATTTAGATATCCCACTCGATGACGTATTTTTGTTTCTGTTCTGGGACCGTCCTCGTACAGACAAGGCATCACCATTCTGGTTGTCCATATTTTTCTGTCTCATCTCCTCCGTGAGCAAGGCTAAGACTATTTCATCAAACTGCAAAGCAATTGCATTTCTACCTATTGCAATAACCAGACTATCCCATGAATCTGGTAGAGAACACAACAGACTGATGCACTTATCTTCATATGAAATTTTAATATCAACAGATGATAACTAACTTACCATAGTGTTAAATGCATTTAAATGCTTTGTCACCGAGTCTCCATCTTTCATCCTCAGGTTATACAACTTTTTTCATAGGAATAGTTTATTCACCAGAGACTTAGGTTGGTACAAAGTCCCTAACTTGTCCCACAGAGCCTTTGTTGTAGCTTCCCCTGATACATTCAGAAATACTGAATCTGAGACACACAATTGTATTGTGCTCTTTGCCTTTTGTTCCAGCTTCTTCCATTCTTAATCGATCACTTCCGTTGGTTTAGTACCTAGATCTACCGCGATCCACTGATCTTTATCCACCAACAGATCCTCCATCTTGAGTTTCCACAACTCAAAACTCTGACCATTGAACTTCTCAATCTCTATCTTTCTGTTGCTCGCCATCTTCTTTCACCACCAGAATCAATCTCATAGATATCCCACTGAACAGGGTCTACGACAAGCCCGAGCGAAACCCCTCAGCAACAAAGGCGTCCCCTTGAAGCCAATACAACTCTAATACCAAATGTAGGTTTTAACCCTGTACATAAATTACTTGCATACGAATTCTAACTCATAGGAAAACTAAAAATGCGAGAGCATAACACATAAAACACATAGAGATAGATATTTCCCACTGGATCCAAAAACCGGGACTACCAGCTTGATTTTTTCATTATGTTCCTTTCAATGTTACAATACATATTTATACATGCCGAAGCATCCAATACCATGGACCGAAAACCATCGCGTCCAAAAAACATGTGAGAAAATCATTTACAAAACCATAGGTGGGTCCGCCCAACCTAACATAGGGTCCAAAACCAAAATTTTCCGAGGCACTACCCCGGACCCCATAAAGTGGGGTTACGGGTACCCCTCAAACCCCCTGTTAACTATGTGGAAACAATATAACACACCCCAACAAATTTAACAAAATGCAAGAGGTATTTAAATATTCAAATAAATAATGAGTTGATTTTGTTAAAGTAATAGACAAATCTTAATAACGGATATCTATGAAAACCATAGACTAGTTATAAGACTCAAACTACTGTACTATATAAACTCATATACAACAGCCGAAGAAACCCAAAAAGAATGGAAGTATATTTATCCTTCAAGCAATTTACATGAGTGGGAACCTTGCCTTCTAGCAAAATATTAGCATTGATAAAAATAAAAATTTGGCCTTCTAAACAGCAAGTGAATGATCACAAATAATGAAGGATACCATCATAAATCCTTGAATAGTTAAGGGAAATCACCTTAAATAGCCATTAATTTAGAGATAGAACTATTGTCAACATTAAGATAAACTCTCTAATTTACATAAAATAAAATCAAAGGAATAAAGAACAACCTAATCTTTTTGTGGCATACCTCTCTTTAGAAATTTCTCTCTGTTTCTTTCATAGATATCTTCTTTTTCTAAAGTGGCCTAAAGTGGTTTTGATGGTTTCCACACTTGAAAGATCATATTAGTTTCATTACTAATAATGATGATTCGGGCTAAGAGAAGGGACTTCTAAATTTTAGTCTAGGAATTTTTTATTTAAATTTGGACACTGATAGGTGGGTCCCTCATTTCCATTCGATTAGCCATTTGATTATTTTTAATACATAGATAAAATTGAAAACACTAACCTGAATTATATCATAAACATTGTCTATTAAAAATAATAACAATATTGTGCGACAAACATGAATCATATGTAGTCAAACGATAAAATAAAACCATGTCATCACACATCATGATCCCATAAATAAAATCTTGTATCTCCAACCACCTTGTATCTCCATTTATTATTGACATGTAATGTGGTGCCAAAAATATATATAATTGTATCCAAAACATATAGATATATACAACAAACTTGCTTCTCATGTGTTGTGTACTATCAAAATATACAAATAGTGTTGTTCAGATAATCTGAAAAAAAGCATGACATAATCCTCTAAACAATGACATCAAAAGCATGACCTCTATTAAAATCAAAACTATAATTAATTCTCTTTCCTGTGAGAGGGAGCTGAGTCTACATGTTGCTCCTTTTTTTGTCGGCGTGATGATACTTAGTGTGATGGCCCGTGAGATGAACCAGAAGAGGCAACTTGAGGTTTTTTCTCATGCTCAGTAGTAGGAGGCACACGGATAAAAAGAGCTTTGATAACTTACCAACAAAATTAGACAATCTCATGTGTTATTGGGATACTTGATGTGTACAAGAGGCATGCTGAGAAGGAGTGGATGGTTGAGGTGCAGCAAGAGGCATATGTATGATATAATAAGCATCAAATTGTAGACGAGACATATAAGCTTCAGGGTGACGATTATAAAGGGACATATTGTTGGAAATTTCTGGTAATTCCAAACAAAAGGCCGAATAGAGAAAATGCTTTGTTTTCATAGGATCTTTGCACAGGGAAGCAAAAAAAAAATTCTCCAGAGAATAGAGTCTTAGCAACACACATAAAAACTTTCTATTCATTAATAAACTGCCTGTTACATATTTCTTCCTCTCTCTCAGAGGGATTCACCAAGAACTTCCACAAAAAGATACTTTGTTTCTTCTTGCACAAAATTACACTGTTGTGTGTGTAAGATTTTACATTTACTGTTGTGTAAAATTTCTTTACATATGCCCTGCTGTTACATACATTTCAACCCAAAAAAAAATTCATACAGTCATACGCAGTCTGTGTGTTCTTCCCATCTTTCTTATCGCGCTGTTGTGCCTCCACTTTCATTATGTTACATTGAACAACAGAAAAAACATAACCTATTTTTGTTTTTACTTGTGCCATGTAAAAAAAATACTTACATCCATGAATTAACAAAATAATAAAATTAAAGTTTTCACCTACACTCTATGGCCATAATAAATTTCACATTAATTAGTTTACCAAAAAATGATGGCTATCAATAAACTTTCACGTCACGTCAAGTATTAAATTGCTCCTGGTGTAGGCCTGTACACGACCATTTATTTAATCGAACAACTGTATGCAATCCCCTGGAGGTCCCTATCTGCCAAATTTAATCGGCCAGGGAAATGGTGGCTTTGGAACAATACTGCGGACACACATGGGTAGCTATATGTGATCGGAGCCTCTCAGGGGAAAACAACTTTTGGCAAAAGGAAGTGCGGGGAATGGACTGGTGGTTTTGCAAAACAACGCTACAATAAATGCTGCAGTTGGAATTACATTTCAACACTCCCATTTAATTTCAACTGCTGGGTTATTAGTCATAGCCAGACATTTCCTCAAAAATTCAAAAATTTTATGCCCCAATGGCTTGATCAAAATTTCTGCAACCTGCTCCTGAGTCTTGCAATGTTTTAAGACAATTTCTCCATTTCTTACCAATTCTCCAATGTAATGAAACTTTGTGTCTATGTGTTTCGTTCTCTTATGAAAAACTGAATTCTTGGATAATGCAATAGCTGAGCTATTGTCACAAAAAATCATCGTTCCTTTTGTTTGTTCTTGGCATAAACTCCTAAACATTCTTCTCATCCAAACTGCTTGACATGCTGCTGCTGTAGCTGCCACATATTCAGCCTCTGTTTTAGATAATGCTATAATAGGTTGTTTTTTAGAAGCCCATGAAATGGATCCTGAACCCATGCGAAAAATATAATCGGATGTTCTTTTCCGATCATCTACACTTCCAGCCCAATCACTATCAATGTATCCAATTAAATCTGAACATTCTGAAGTAGTATATAAAATGCCAAACCTTTTAGTACCTTTAACATACCTCAAAATTCTTTTTGCTGCCTGCCAATGTGCTTCTTTTGGCCTCTCCATGAATCTAGAAATTAAACTAACAGCATGCATTATATCTGGCCTAGTTGTAGTCAAATACATGAGGCTACCAACTATGCTTTTGTGCAAACTAGGATCAAAATCCTTGCTGTTGTCCTCTTTGCTGAGTTTTAATCCCATCATCGTGGGTGTGATTGCTGCCTTGCTATCCTGCATATTAAATCTTTCCAACACTTCGTTTACATGTTTTGCTTGTGAGATAAAACTCCCATTTCCACTTTGTTCTACTTCTATTCCTAAGAAGTATCTCAGCAAACCCATGTCAGTCATTTCAAATTCTTCTTTCATGACTATTTTGAAATTTTCAAGAAGATAGTCATCATTACCTGTGAAAATAACATCATCAACATATAACACAACAATTAGTATTTTACCATCTTTTTCTTTGATGTAGAGGGTGGGTTCTCCCTCACACTTTTCAAAAACATTTTCCAGTAGATAGGAATCTATCCTACTGTACCATGCTCTTGGTGCTTGCTTCAACCCATAAAGAGCTTTCTTCAATCTACACACTTTGTGCTGTTGGGCTTTCTTTTCATAGCCTAGAGGTTGTTCAATGTAAACCTCTTCCATTAACACTGCACTTAGGAATGCTGACTTCACATCCATTTGGTAAACTTTCCACTTGTTTTGTGCTGCTATGGATAGCACTGCTCTCATGGTTTCCATTCTCGCAACCGGTGCAAAAGTTTCCTCATAGTCTCTCCCATACTGCGGCTTATATCCTTTGATAACAAGTCTTGCATTGTATCTTTCTATTTTGCCTTCAGAATTACTCTTGGTCTTATAAGCCCATTTAACTCCAATGACTTCTTTTCCTTTTGGTAGTTCAACCAAATCCCATGTCTTGTTTCTTTCTATGCCATTGATCTCCTCATCCATAGCTTCTATCCATTTCTTATCCTTAATTGCTTCTTCGAAATTAACAGGGTCATCAACATGACAATATAAGGAAAAAAACGAATTTGAACCTTCATTTGTTTCATCCTGTTCATAAATATCACTTAAATTTCTGAATTTCTTACCTCTTTCATTTGGTGTACAAGTGCTTGAAGAATCACATGGATTTCCTCCTTGTGATGTGCTTGGAGAAGCACTTTCATTTCTCCTCAAGGGTGTCTCGTGTTGCCCTTGTATTGGCGCTACTATTTGGGGATGTATTTCAGCCATCTCCTCATCATCTTCATCATAAGACAAACATTTTTTAACATTCATTGTTTTCTCTATGCTTCCATCCCAAGCTTCCTCTTCAATGAACTGAACATCTCTGCTCACAAAAAGCTTCTTGGTGGATGGGTTATACAACCTATAAGCTTTGGGTTCCTCACTGTATCCAATGAAAATACATTTCTCCCCTTTGTTGTTAAACTTCTTCCTTAGCTGATCTGGAATGTTTGCATAAGAGACACATCCAAAAAATTTCATGTGGGTGACTCCTTGCTTCTTCCAACACTCTGTTCATGACTGCTTTTGTAGGGCATCTATTTAAAATATACGCTACACAATGTACAGCTTCAACCCAATAATCATTTGACAAATGCTTTGCCTTCAACATACTCCTTGCCATATCCATGATTGTTCTATTCTTCCTTTCAGCAAGTCCATTTTGTTGCAGAGTGTACCTTGTGGTAAATTGTTTGTGAATTCTATTTTCTCTACAAAAACGTAGAAATTCTTTGGATATATACTCACCTCCTCTATCAGTTCTTAGAACTTTAACATGCAGCCCGCTTTGGTTTTCTACAAGTAGTTTGAAATTGCTAAATTTTTCAAAAATCACTTTTGTTCTTCAAAAAATATACCCAAGTTTTCTAGTAAAATCATCAATGAATGCTAAAATATATTGGTTGCCTGCTTGTGATGGAGTTTGCATAGGTCCATATAATTTTGAGTGGACAATCTCTAAGGGTTCTTTTGCCCTTATGCTCTTCCCTGATGGAAAACTTTCTCTGTGTTTTTTCCCCAAGATACAACCTTCACAAAGGCTGTCTTGTTTCTCTATGAATGGTAATCCTCTTACCATTCCTTTTCTACTCAATAAGTTAAGACCTCCAAAGTTGAGATGTCCAAATCTCAAGTGCCACAACCAATTTTCATCCTTTGGTTCACTTTGGAAAGCCTCTTGTGTAACTGTTGCAATTTCTACCCCATCTTTTAAAACAACTTTTATCCTGAGAGGGAACATCATGTTCCTTGTCATTTTAACTTCAGCAATACATAGTTTGTTGGGTCTTTTATCCATGATGGTGCATACATCATTCTCAAAGAAAACATTGTACCCCTTTTGAACAAGATGTCCAATACTGAAGAGATTACATCTCATTCTAGGAACATAATAGACATCTACTATGGTTTTCTTTTCAACTTTCTTTGTTAGGATATTTACTTCTCCTTTTCCCATAACAGAAACTTTGCTATCAGTCCCAAGTGTGACTTGTGACTTCATACTCTGATCTAACTTAGAAAACAATGCTATGTTTCCTATCATATGGTTACTGCAACCGGAGTCTAGAAACCATATATCATCACTCTTTGTTTCAGCCATATTACAAGCTAACAACAAATTATCTTGGCTAATATTTTCTCTAGTGAAATTTGCACTAGATCTATTACTCATATCATGATGTTTCTTCCTACATTCATTTGCATAATAACATGGGACATTGGATTTTTCATACCTTTGTCCTTGAGCATGATGTTGTCCACTTTGTTGACTATTGCCTTGGCCTTGGTTCTTATTTGGATTGCTACCTCTTCCTTGAGTGTTTGCTGGACTGTTTCTTCCAACTTTGTTTTGACTTCTGTCTCTTCCTCTCTTGTTTCCTTTGCCTTGATCTCTTCCTCTTCCAAAAGTCATCTAGGTCTTAAAGGCATGCTCTAGAGATGAGTTTTCATTTCTACTCAATCTCTGCTCATGTGTTATCATTGATGCATGTAGTTCATCAACTGAGAAATTTGTGAGATCCTTTGTCTCTTCTATGTTGGTGACAATTAGATCGAACTTTGAGGGTAGGACTCTCAATAGTTTCTCCAGAATCCTCCTTTCTTCAAGAATCTCTCCATGAGACCTTATCTATGTGACTAGTCCAATCACTTGTGTGAAGAATGAGTCAATATTGTCTGACTCCTTCATGCATAGATTCTCAAAATCTCTCCTTAGAAATTGTAGTTTTGTTGTCTTCACTTTCTCCATGCCTTGATAGGCGATCTTGAGAGTTTGCCATGCTTCTTTGGATGTCTTAGATGCTGCTATCCTTGGAAACGCACGCTCATGCACTGCTTGATATAAGAACAGGAGGGCTTTATAATCCTTACTCCTATAGCTCTTCAACAGAACTTTCTCTGCCTGAGTTAAATTGTTAAACTCATTTTCATTTGCTGGTTCTTCAAATCCATCCTCAACAAATTCCCATAAATCTTGTGAGGCAAACAGGGCTCTCATGGTTATTGCCCAATAGTCATAGTTTTTTCCATTAAGTTGTGGGAGCTGGGTTTTGCAGATACCCATGCTAGTGTTGGTTTTGGTGTTGGTGCCAGCCATTCTTGCACTCTAAACTATGCTTCTAAATCCTTGACTATGTATTTAAAAATAACTGACTGTCCTAACAGTTACACAGAAAAAAAACTTTGACAAATACCTTGGATTCTTTTGACTAAGTCTTCCCTCTGCTGGAGAAGCTGTTGTAGCAAAAAAATCCTTCCTTCAACTTCTTTGACACCTTCAAAGAGCCTGGACAAGCTCTAATACCATGTTGGAAATTTCTGGTAATTTCAAACGAAAGACTGAACAGAGAAAATGCTCTATTTTCACAGGATCTTTACACAGGGAAGCAAAAAAAAAAAATCTCCAGAGAACAAAGTTTCAACAACACACATAAAAACTTTCTATTCATTAATAAACTACCTGTTACATATTTCTTCCTCGCTCTCAGAGGGATTCACCAAGAACCTCCACAAAAACATACTCTGTTTCGTCTTGCACAAAATTACACTGTTGTGTGTGTAAAATTTTACATTTATTGTTGTGTAACATTTCTTTACATATGCCCTACTGTTACATACATTTCAACCCAAAAAAAAAATCATACAGTCATGTGCACTCTGTGCATTCTTCCCCTTTTTCTTATCGTGTTGTTGCACCTCCACTTTCATTACATTACATTGAACAACAAAAAAAACATAACCTATTTTTTGTTTTTACTTGTGCCGTGTAAAAAATACTTACATCTCTGAATTAACAAAATAATAAAATTAAAAGTTTTCACCTACATTCTACAGGCATAATAAATTTCACATTAATTAATTTACCAAAAACGATGGCTGTCAATAAACTTTCACTTCACGTCAAGTATTAAATTGCTCCGGGTGTAGGCCTGTACGCGACCATTGATTTAATCGAACGGTTGTATGCAATCCCCCAGAGGTCTCTATCTGACAAACTTTATCGGCTAGGGAAATGGTGGTTTTGGAACCATACTGCGGACATGCGTCGGCAGCTAGATGTGGTCGGAACCTCCCGGGGAAAAACAACTTTTGGCAAAGGGCGGTGCGGGGAATGGACTGGTGGTTTTGCAAAACAGCGCTGCAATAAATGCCACAGTTGGAATTACATTTCAACACATATTAGGGAAGCCTTGCCTTGAACAAAAAGTTTGTACAGGAATGGCTTGTTCCAAATGATCATTATTTAGAACGTCTAAGGGGTAGGTGTGTGCAGGGGGATGGGAATCCCAATAGGAGGAGGCTGTTGCAATATGGGTTTTTGAGATTAAGGCTGCACCTCAGACTAGTTTGGTATCAACCATAATAAATTTTCCATCTCTGAGCATAATATCTCTCTTAATATCTGAGAAATCCCATTGAAATGAGCTGAAATCCTTGGTCCCATTTCACCTTTGATGCCTAAGTTTTTATTCTTGTATTTTCCCCTTGTACACCTACCTCTTTCTCTATTTTTGTTAAAGAAACTCATTCTGCAATAGATTTAATTTATTTTTCATTACACTCGGGTGAGAAATAACATGGCATCAATATTTGTTAACTTATGAACAAGACACTAATTTTTTTAAGAAAAATAGAGGAAACAATAACTAAAGCAAGCGACAAGGAATGCAACTATATACACATATAATAAACCTTTAGGGTGGATCAAAATCAAAAGATAACGGCACGATACACTAACTCAAAAATGTTTTGTGAAAATTTTCAATGATGGAGTAACACTCGCGATGCATGTTAAAAAAATGTTTATATCTTGAAATATTATTTTTTTTTGCTGAAGCAAGAGACGATCCTACTATTTCATTAAACAATAAATAAAGTTACAAAATATACAAAAAAAATGTCCAAGCTCATGGACTTAGAAAAAACAAAGGGCCTCTTGTCATATACAAGTTCCCCCAACAATAGTCATTACAAAATTCTTAAATTACACTAAGAGTTGGACATAAATATTCTCCTATCACATGGAGAACTCCGGTAAGTTCCTCACCCCACCACCATCCATGCTTCTCATGCCAAAACATCCCAAAAAGACATGTGGAGAAAAACATTTGGCCCTAGAAAACAACATGGTTGTTTGAGACCGTAGATCCGGTTGGCTAGATCCAACGATCCAGAGCAGTATCGCGCTGCCAAGTTGACCGAAGGTTAGTGCGAAATGGAAGGAGGTATTCATTACACCCCCCATGCGACGTGTTGGAAGCCTAGTGAGATCACTGCGAAAGCTCCAATACCAGATGCCGCTCAGGAGCCAAGTGATCACCTAAAAACTTCTCTGAGCACGGTTTTCCATTTTGCAAGTAGAACGAGGGTAGATTGCCACAATCAGAAAACTTTCCAACTTATACCAGCAACTTGCATGATCATTCCTAGCCGTCGAATAACTTCGCATGCTCCAACGACTAAGGATCAATTTTCACTAACTAATCTCACTGTACATTAGTATGCAATAAGGGTGTCTTTTAAGCTGACCCCACCGCCATGTGTAGTCCTCTGAATGGTATCGCTTCAAAATTGGCAATACCACTTCCTACTTGTGAGGGTCGCGATCGCTTGAGAGCCATTCCCAGCCCAAAATTCCACTCTCAGACAGAAAAACCTTGGTTTTACGGTTACCAAGAGTCCCTGAGACCAAGAAAGACAGAACACCCGCCAACCAATCTTTCTTTGAAGCGCTAGAGTCACCCGATAGAGTATTCACTGAATCAATTGGTTGTCGTCTCCATGGCCTTGCTCCAAAACACAGTTCTGTCTTCATCTTCCTATCTGAAACCCTGAGAGAAAAGCCATCCGCTTTGCAACCACTGAAGCTTGTAATGAGCTAGCTGCTCCAAACTTTACACCACCATAGCCCTCTATTCACTGTAAAAATGAAAAAATACATTCCTTTGTTCATATCACTTCTAGATTATTAGTACTACCCTCCATGGTCTTGCTTCTAAACATCAACCAATCTTCCTCATCTTGATCATGGAATTTCGTCTTGAGACTCAGTTGGGTTAACTCTTGCCATTTTGTTGCAAATTTTTCGTCTTTGCAATTCACTCTTTAATTGGCCAGTAGATCTTCCAACTTATTGGTCATTCTTTGAACATGTTTAAAAGTTATAGTATGGAGGCTTTGGAGGTGGTTGTGGATCCTTTGAAAGACCAAAATGAGCCTCCAATTCTTTGATACCTTTTCCGGTGTCGTCCCCTAGCTGATTTTCTTGGGTTAGTTAATAATTAACTTAAAATCAACTTCAACAATCACATTGTGTTTATTACCATGAAGCAAGAATTCTAAACAATGTTGCATAGCTAGAATTTCTGCCATATCATTGGTGGCCTTTCCAAAATGACCATGGAAAATAAACAGGATTTTTCCTTTTTCATCCCTTAAAACTCTGCCATGACTCACTGTGCCCGGGTTGCCCTTTGAGGCTTTGTCAATGTTGAACTTCAAAAGACCCTCAGGGGCAGGTTGCCAAAAATCAAGCTCAGATTCTTTAAAGAGATTATTCTCGCTCAGGCTTTGAGGAATAAAACTTTGTAATCCTAGCTCGCAGAGTATCCTCCACTCAAAAGCCGATGGAGGATTCTCAGGTAGCTTTTGAACAATAGAACCCACCATCTTTTGAAGTTGTTTTATGATCTGACCATAAAGGAAAAGGGGGGTTTTTTTTTCTCCTTGAAAATCCTATTATTCCTTTCTTTCCAAGTGTTCCAAAAGATGAAGCCTGGTGTTAGAACCCAAGAAATGCTCAGAGGTTCGTTATTCGAAAAAATGCTTCTCCACTTGCTTAGGGTGTTGATGATGCTTCCATGGTCTCTGTTCGACTATTGGAATATGGATGCAAAGGAATCCCACAGCTTGGAGGAAAAGGAGTTGTTGTTGAGAAGCTGCTCCATTGTTTCCTCTTGCATTTCACAGAGCTGGCACCTAGAAGGCCCCAGGACACCTCTTTTCCTGATATTGTCCCATGGAAAAATCTTCCGGTGTTGCACCAGCCATGTGAATAGTTTAATTTTCATCCAACCTTCTTGTCTCCAAAATCTTTGTCATGCTTTCTCTGGAGTCTGTGAAGCAAAACCAAGGAGAATATTTTTAGCATCCTTGAGATTAAACGTGCCCTCATTGTTGTTACCCCATCTCAGCTGGTCATTCCCTTCTGAAACTACAATTATCCTTCTATCTAACTCTTGCATTAATACTTCAACTTTGTCTTTTAATGAGTTGTCATCTCTAAGATCTAATTTCCTCCATTTTCTCCACTTTCCTACAACGTTGGATTGATCCCAGAAATCCTTAACTTTGATTAACCCATTAGCATCTGTATCTACCTTAAGTTCCTTTAATATTGTTTCAAAAGAATGGGTTCTTGTTTCCATCTGTCCTCCCAAAACAAAGCTAAGTTTCCCTCTCTAATTTCCCAGAAGCCATTCTCTTGGACTAGACCTCTATTGTCCCAGGCCTTTTTCCATATCTGTGATCCTTTAATATTACCATCCATTCTTATATGATCCTCACTAGGCCATGAACTGGCATATTTTTCTTTCCAAATTGTAGCCCACTGAGCCTTTGGTTCTTTTAGCCAACGCCACCATAATTTAGCCCCTAGAGCTTTTCTTAAAATTTCAGGATCATCCAATCCCAAAGCTCCCTGATTTCTAGGTTTGCAGATTTTTTCCTACACTACCAAGGCCAATTTTTTTCCTTGCTTCCCCCTTTCCCCAAAGAAAGTTTCTTTGTATGTTTCGGCTAAGCTGCAAAACTCCTTTAGGAGCTGGGAGATCAAACAACATAAAAACTGGGATTGTTTGTAGAACAACCTTTGTGAGCACTAATATGCTATCTAGGTCTAAGGACCTTATCGTCCATTTTTTTATTTTGTCTTGCAATTTGTTGATAACCAACTCCCAGATGCTTTTGTGTAAGGCTTAGTAGTTAGTGGAATCACCAAATATTTTTAGGGAAAATAATCCCTTTGAAAACCTAGAATTCTAGCAATGTTCTTGTGAATGGCAATATTAGTATTGAAGAAAAAGATCTTGGAATTGGTGAGATTAATTTCCATACCTAAAGCCTTGGCAAATTCATTTAGAATCTGTTTAAATGCATCAACTTCTTTGACTGTGGGGATTCCTTGCAGCATTGTGTCATCCACAAACTATTCATTATTCCACGCCTGACCCCTGTCAGAGAGTTGGAGACCTTTGATCTTACCGGCTTCTTTAGCATGATTGATAGATTGACCCAATCCTTCCATCATGAGGATGAAGAGAAAGGGAGAAAGAGGGTCCCCCTATCTGAGGCCTCTAGAGGGAAGAAAATTTTTAGAGGGAGATCCATTGACCAAAATAAGGAAATTTGAGGAGGAAACCAAGGCCAAGATCCATCTTACCTAGTTGTGATCAAACCTAAAATATATTAGCATTTTCTTGATATAGTTCCAACTTAGTTTATCATAGGCCTTAGCAATCTCTAATTGCATGATCATATCATATTTTCGGTTGATAGTCATAGAATGAACCATCTCATGAGCTTGAATGATATTGTTAAGAATTTTCCTTCCTTCCACATAACCAGCTTGTTCCACTGAAATTAGGCAAGGGAGGAGAGGTTTGAGTCTATTGGCCATCACTTTTGATATTATCTTGTAAACCACATTATATAAAACTATAGGTCTAAACTTTCCGGAGTCTGAGCATCCTCGTGCTTGGGGATAAGTGCAATGAAAGAAGTATTCAGAGATTTCCGATAGTTTTATTCATCCTAGAATGTTCTACCACATTTAGAATATCCTGTTTAATAGTACTCCAACAAGCCTTGAAGAAATCAACATTGAAACCATATGGGCCCAGTGATTTACCATTTTTCATCTCTTTGAGCACTTCACTAACTTCATCCTCGGTCACTGGCTTGTTGAGGTTGAAATTGTCCTCACTGGACACCAGCCTAGAAATGTGTCTTGTGAAGTTTCTTATGGAATTCTCTCTGTCTTAACAAGTTTCTTTGGCAATACCTTGAAAGTGCTTGACCAGGGCTTTTTCTATTTTAGCATGAGAGTTGTGAAGAATGCGACTCAGATCCTTGATCACTGAGATTCTATTGTGAACTCTGTTCACCATTGTGGATCTATGGAAGAAGCTAGTGTTTCTTTCTCCCTCTTTGAGCCATTCAACCCTCAATTTTTGCCTCCAGAATATTTCCTCTTGTTTGCATAATTCCTCCCATTCTTGATGGTATTTGGTGGCCTTCATATTTCTAGTTTCATCAAAGCCATCTGTGATAAGGACTTGGTTGAGTTCCTGCATTTTACCCTCGATTACTTTTTTAGCTAGAAAAATGTCGCCATATTCATTCTTGTTCCAATCCTTGAGCCTAAGCTTGATGTGTTTTAATCTCTTTTCAAGAAGGAACATTCTGGTGCCCTGAACATTCAAATCTTCTGACCACCATTTGTCAATATTATTGTTGAAATCTAGATGAGAAAGCCAGATGCTTTCAAATCGAAAAGGTTTATTCCTTGGAGTACCAATACTCTGCACCTCCAGAAGAATCGACCAGTGGTCAGATCCTCCAAAGGGTAGGATTCACGCTGAAATTTCCTTATTATTGAGCATAAGGTATTTAGATATCATGAATCTGTCTAATTTTGAAGCCACCTGAAAGTGATTTAATCATGTTAAAATCCCCTCCCAGAATCCATGGCATTCCTGCATGTTTGTCTTTGAGTTCCTCGAGAGAATCAACAAATCCTAGTTTTCCTTCTAGTCTTTGGGGTCCATAAAAATTAGTGATTAGGTATGTTTCCTTGTCTCTGACAAGCTGGAGGACCACAAAAAGATAATATCGTGTTGCCTCAGCATCTAAAATCTCTATTTTTTTTAGGATTCAAAAGGGTGATATACCTCTAGCTGTATTCTCCGCTTCGACTTCCAGAAATTCATAACTATTGAGCCACCTGCTATGAATCTCTTTTAATTTATGAATTGAACATTTGGTTTCCTCGATGAAGATCACATCCGAAGCTATTTGTTTCATTATGTTACTAATCAGTCTCTATTTTCTTTTACTGCCAAGACCTCTAATATTCCAAGAAGTAAACTTCATTATTAAACATTGGTAAAGGAGTAGCTGGTTAGGTCCTTCATCTTACCTGAGTCTATCATTAGCTTTCCACATTCCATTAATAACCCATTCGTCTTTTTCCTACCTCTTTTTTTTGCTAGGTTTCTAGGTGCTAATCCAGGTATGGATTTTTCCATTTTACCCCTTCATTGCTCTGCTTTTCCTTGCTTCTTTGCCTCTTTGATCCTTTGTTTTGAGTTTTCCATAGATATAGTTGTTGGACATTAATGAACTCCTCTGGAGGTAAAGATTCTATCCCTCCTTTAGTTCCTTGAGACAAAAAAACTTCTAGACCAAGATTCTCTTTCTCAAGAATTGTCTGAAGTTCTTGGTCCTCTGTTTCCATCTCACTTTGGGTCATCTCATGATCCATGTCTGTTTCTGCATTGCTCACTATAGTTTCTGTCTGCAGAATTTTATCTAGAGTTTGTTCCTTGTCCTCTTCTTTCCCTTCTTCCATTAATTCCTCCCCCTTGATCTAGTCTGTTGTGTTATCTTCTTCTTCCACTTCTAAGACTCAGGACCTATTTTGGTTGTTTTGTAGTCCTTCATATTTCTGTGTCTTTCATCCCTTCTTACTACCTTTTCCTTTGTTTGCCACTTTGTGAAAGCTTTCAGAGTCTTTCATAGTGTTAGATTTATTCTTATTCTCTATTTTAGTGAGAGGGCAATTCCTGAATAGGTGCCCATGTTCATGACATTTGCAAAATCTGAATGGAATATGTTCATAGTCTATGGTTTGAACCCATTCTTCATCATGAATGTCCAGGATTATCTCGTCTGGAAGAGCTCCCGAGAGGTCCATCTCCACACATATCTGAGCAAAGGAAGTATACATTCCCCTCCTAGTGGCTTCAAAAGCTTTAACAAACCGTCCTAGCTTATTTCTTATGGTTGTTAAGGACTGTGTTTTCCAATAATCAAGAAGAAGAGAGTAGAGGGTTACCCAAACCGGGACTGAAGTAAATCTCTCACATTCAGTGACAAAATTCATGATCCAAGGTCTCATATAGAGACTAGCAACAACAAAGAAGTAAGGCCCACCTTCAAAAACTCTATCCTTGTCTTCAATGTTTTCAAAAACCATGATAAAGAAACCCTTCGAACCCAGGTGTAAGTCAATGCATCCTTTTGGTTTCTAGTGGTATCTTATCCACATTTGTAAGGCTTTTTCAGTGGGCCAGAAGCCCATGAATTTGCAAATGATTGCATAGGTTTGCATATGTTCCCTGTCCTCCTATAGAGCAAGCTCATTTAACGTGACTCTGGGTGTAACAACAACTTTGGGCTTACATGGGCCCATGTGTGCTTTGTTTTTTGTTCCCTGTTCCTTGTCTCCTTCCTCATTTTCTTTAATAATACTTTTGTCCTTGGATTCCTGTCCATCTTGCTCCTCTTCATTGTTCTTATTCATTCCCTGTTCTGGAAATATCAAATTCAACTACTAATGGATTATAATTATGAAATATGATGCCAACATCATATAACTTTTCCATTAACTAAGGATCACAATAGGGAAAACATCAATGTTATATGGTGAGCAACATAAAATTGTGGTCATTAATCACATATAAACCCCTAATCTGCACCGTTATGGTAAATATGAATAGTTGTTCCATAACATAACCTTAATTAAACTAGAGTGACAACCAATACAGTGCATTGCATGCTCAATATATTAAACATTGTTTCAATTCAGCATAAACCGCATCCCATCAAATCATGAGCCATAGCATATGGTACTTTTGTAATAAGGTTGTACCTTTGGCATCAAATGTTGGGTCCCTATAATACTAGTGATTACCCCATTACTATTGTAGTTGTACCCCTTATTAACATTGTTGTGCCCCTATTGTCCCCATATTGTTATTACTATGCCCCACAAAATACCTCTATTGTTATTTTTGTGGCTTTATATTATTATTGTTAGGTCGGCTCAGTTATATTGTGACTCCTTAGACTCCTATATATAGAAAGGAGGTTTTATCATTTGTATCATCCAAGAGTTGTTCATTTCTGTAATGTAAAGGAGGTTGCCCCCTCGACGAGGCTGAATTCTAAGGCGTTGATCTATCTTTTCTATCTTTTCTTGAGTTGGTTTCATAACATTTGGTATCAAAGCTTTGGATTCTAGGGTTTCGCTCTTCCAAACAGGTCATCGTGGAATTTTCGCTATAACTTTTTTTATGCGACGTTTCAGAAGCTAAAAGCAAAACCCATTTGAGAAGACATCATACTGAATCTTAGGTCCGAATTTCAGAGCTTTTTGAGCTACATTTTCGTAGATATGAACTGAGGAAGTTGGTACTTTTGCAGAATCCTCAAATACATTCAAAACAAGGGACCTTGGGAAAATCGTCATAACTTTCGCTCTGAGCATCAAATTGAAATTTCATAAGAAGGTACAGAAAGAGGATGGACTGTAGTTTCTTTTATATATTTTTCAGAGCCAAACGTCAAAACAGGGACACATGGCACGTCATGCAAGTTCGCTCTACGGAATTATTCTATAATCAGGTCACTGTGGGAGATTTGGCATAACTCTTCATTGGAGAATCCAATTGGGGTCAGACTGGTGGCATTGGAAAGAGGACATAGAGGGCTACCGCAAGTCGCAATTTTAGAATTGGATGATCCGAAATTACAAAGATACATGAGAGGCAATATCAAGCTCCTACAAAGTGAAAAAAGGTGTGTATATTTTTTTAAATGTTTGCTTAAGCTTGGTTTGAAAAATTATTTTGAAGGAATTCAAAGGGCACAGTGAAGCATTATTATCAGTAATTGATGCCTCGAAGAAAAGAAAATGGAAACACCTAGTAGGCGACCTGAAAGCTCTAGCATGACTCATGAAGAAGAGGAATGAAATGCAACATGATATATCAAAATTACGGAACAAAGTGCAACAAGTGTCACTTGCACAAAAAGGAACAAAATCTACAGATGGATTGTTTAGAAGCTAAGATGAATGGGTGGAAGCTAAGATGGATGATTTGAAGATAGATTTGAAGATAGACATGGAAAGAATTGAAGATAAATATGAATAAATTGCTACAAGAAAGGGTCACTAAGGGTGAAAGGGTAGTAAAGGAAACTCGTGATGAGAACAAAAGAAATGTTAATCATGATTCCATAGACTCTAATGTTGGATCGGAGACCCACCATATTCCAAAAATCGATATGAGGAAGTTTGATGGCAAGGATCCCGCAACATAAATATTACAGGTGGAGCAATTTTTCGATCTCAATAATGTGCAAAACACACAAAAGTTACGTATGGAACCTTTATATTTGGAACCAAATCAGTTTGTATGGTATCAATGGCTTTGCTCTAGTAAATAATTTATCACTTGGGTAATTGTTACGGAAGAATTGATAGCACATTATGAGGATACAAAAAGCAACACTCTTTTTACCCAATTGATAAGTCTCAAACAAAAGGGTTCAATAATGGAGCTCATTGAGGGGTTCCAAAAATTGAACATAAGGGTAAAAGATATTCCAGAGGAGCATAGGATTGATGTGTTCATAGGGTTTTAAAGGATAATATCCAACATGATGTTTGCCTTTCGGAACATGATTCATTAGAGAAGGCATTCAGGTTAGCAAGAAAAATGGAAAGCAAAATTATGGCAACCAGAAGCATACCACTCACATCTATAAATACGGAAGTGTTGTTTCCGCTAGTCTTCCACAACCTATAAGGTTGAAACAACAACAATTGGAAGAAAAAAGAGCAAAAGGGCTTTGTTACAGTTGTGATAGAAAATACACTAAAGGTCATAAGTGTGCCGAGAAGAAATTATTCTACATAGATTGTGAAGAGGAAGAAAAAAAGGAGCAAGAAAGGTCAAAAGAGGATGATATACTCCAGGAAGAAAGCCTAGATGAAGAACAAATGAATCCGACCATATATTGTAATACATTGGCAAAAACTACCACTCCTCAAAACCATCAAGATAGAAGGACAAATCAAGAAGAAAAAGGTAATAGTGTTGATTGATTCAGGAAGTACTCACAATTTTATTCATTGTAAGGTAGCAAAAGAATTGAATTGCTTCTTATATCCAACACTAGAGTGTCAAGTGATGGTTGTAAATGAAGGAGCAATAAATTGCTCTGGAAAGTGCCATAATATCAAGCTATCCATGGGAGAATATGTATTGACTAGCCCAATGCTTTCCATTCCAATGGGAGGTGTTGATATTGTATTAGGAGTCCAATGGCTACAATCCTTGGGTACAATAGCTTTTAATTTTCAAGAAATTTTCATGAAATTTTCTTTGTAAGGAAAGAAAGTTGTATTAAGGGGTATTGCAGGGAAACCAAGAAAGATAATCAGCTTTAATGGAATGACAAAGCTTCTAAAAAAAGGAGCAAAGAGGTGTAATTGCACAATTATGTTCGCTAGATGTTTCCACATTGGAATCATCTATTTTTCCAAATCTCCAAAAAGTCCTGGACAATCATTCCAAGGTATTTGAGACTCCCAAAGGTCTCCCACCTATGCGTGATCATGATCATGCTATTCATCTGATTCCAGGAAGTGTTCCTCCAAACATCAGGCTGTACAGATATCCCTATGTCCAAAAAAGTGAAATTGAACGTATGGTTGCAGAAAATGCTAGAGGCTGGTATAATTCAACCGAGTCAAAGTTCTTTCTCTGCTCCAGTAGTATTGGTGCACAAGGAGGATGGATCATGGCATTGTGTCCGGATTATAGGGAGCTCAACAAGCTCACTATTATAAAGATAAGTTTTCCATTCCTTTCATTGATGAATTACTTGATGAATTGCATGGATCAATTTACTTCACCAAGTTGGATCTTTGTTCAGGATATCATCAAATCAGAATGAAGACTGAAGACATTCTGAAACAACATTTAGAACTCATGAGGGTCATTATGAATTTTTGGTCATGACTTTTGGCCTTACTAATGCACCCTCAACATTTCAAGGTTTGATGAATTCAATTTTCAAACCATTCCTTAGAAAATTTGTGTTAGTATTCTTTGATGATATACTAATCTACAGAAAGTCTTGGAAGGATCATGTTTAACATGTTGACAGGGTAATACAACTATTGGATGAAAAACAATTATAGGCAAAAAGATCCAAATGTTTCTTTGGATTACAAGAGGTGGAATATTTGGGTCATATTGTATGTCATGAAGGAGCTAAGGTAGAGCCATTAAGGAATGGAGAATCCCCACATCCATAAAGCATATGCGAGGATTTCTCGGGTTGATAGGGTATTATCGCAAGTTTGTTAACAATTATGGGAGAATAGAAGCACCTCTAACAACACTATTGAAGAAAGATGCATTTTCATGGACTCCAGAAGCAACAAAGGCCTTCGAACATCTTAAAGAGGCAATGTGCCAAGCACTTATCTTAGCTACACCGGACTTCACAAAAACCTTTATTGTGGAATGTGACGCTTCAGGAAATGGAATTGGTGTTGTTTTAATGCAAGGTGAAAGACCATTTATTTTGAAAGTCGTCCAATCAAGGGAAAGTTTTTACACAAAGCTATTTATGAGAAGGAAATGTTGGCAATACTGCATGCACTTAAGAAATGGCGACCCTACCTAATGGGAAGACTTTTCAAGGTAAAAACGGATCATGATAGCCTTAATTACTTTTTAGAACAAAGATTATCCTCTGAAGAGCAACAAAAGTGGGTCACAAAGATGTGGGTTATGACTTTGAAATCATCTACAAAAAAGGGAAGCAAAATGTGGTGGCAGATGCACTCTCAAGAAAGGATGAGGATGTGGAAGCATTGTTGTGTGCCATTTCTGTTATCTAACCAGATTGGATAAACGAAGTAAGGGAGGAATGGAAGAATGATGGAGAAGTGTGGGCACTTATTCCAAAATTACAACAAGATTCCAGTACGTATGATACATTTATCCGGAAAAATGATTCGTTATGGTACAAAGATCGCATATACTCTGTAAGAATTCCCATCTAAAACAAAATATTCTTATGGAATTGCACACTTCTCCCTTAGGAGGGCACTCAGGATTTTTAAAAACTTACAATAGGGTTAAGAAGGAATTTTTTTGGGATGGCCTTAAATCAGATATTCAAAAGTTTGTGGTGGAATGTTTGGTTTGCCAACAAAATAAAGTTGAAACAATTAAGACACCGGGTCTATTACTACCTTTATCCATTCCAAGCCAACGTTGGGAGGAGGTTTCAATGGATTTTATCACAAGTTTACCCAAGTTTGAGGGAAAAAGTGTCATCATGGTGGTAGTTGACAGACTTACCAAGTATGCACACTTTTGTGCATTATCACATCCATTTAAAGACAATACAATTTCTACGGCATTTATGGAAACAATCCAAAAGCTACATGGAAATCCAAAGATTATTGTAAGTGACAGAGATCCCATTTTCACTGGAAATTTTTGGACATAATTATTTTCTTGTCTTGGTACTCAGTTAGCTCATAGCTCATCTTATCATCCTCAATTTTATCGGAAAACTGAGATAGTAAACAAATGTTTGGAAGGATATCTTCGTTGCTTTGTATCTGACAAACATACACAATGGGTCAAATGGTTGCCTCTGGCTGAATGGTGGTATAACGCTTCCTTCCATACAGCAACAAAAATGACCCCATTTATGGCACTTTATGGGTATCAGCCACCATCCATCACATCATATTTAAGAGAAAATTCTAAGGAATATCACATCGAACATCAACAACAAGTCCTCCAACTCTTAAAGGATAACCTCGTGTTGGCACAGAATAGAATGAAACAATAAGCAGATCAACATCGCAGTGAAAGAAGTTTTGATGTAGGTGATTGGGTATTCCTACGACTACAACCATATAAGCAAATGTTTCTCAAGCAAGCTAAGAAGGATAATAAATTTTCACCAAAGTATTATGGTCTGTACAAGGTGTTGCAAAAGATTGGTACTATGGCATACAAATTGGAGCTTCTGGCAGCTTCTCGATTGCACCCAGTTTTCCATGTTTCATGTTTAAAGAAGGTTATAGGCGACAAGCTCCCAGTTCAAACAATATTGCCAGAACTTGATGAGGAAGGAAAAATTATATTAGAACCGGAAACAGTCACATAAACAAGATCTCGACAGCTACGAAATCGATCAATTTCAGAGTATCTTATCAAGTGGAAGAACTTATCTGCGAAAGATTCCACATGGGAGGATGAGAATTTTATACAGAAGTATCCATAACTACTCAAGCATTTAGGACAACACTTTTTTTGAAGGAGAGGGGCATGTTGGGTCCCTATAATACTAGTGATTACCCCATTACTATGGTAGTTGTACCCCTTATTAA
>APFE031572888.1:25091-53715 GCA_000404065.3 Pinus taeda
TTGTATCATTGAAGAATTGTTCATTTATGTAATGTAAAGGAGGTTGCCCCCTCGAAGAGGCTGAATTCTAAGGCATTGATCTATCTTTTCTATCTTTTCTTGAGCTGGTTTCATAACAGCCTCTCTAAATTTTCTTAGGGTGAGTAAGAGATCCAAGAAATCTCGAAGTGGAACCAATTATAACAAGTGGAATGACACTAATAAAAACCCTAGAGACGACTCACACCCTTGGACACATCTATAAATGGATCACTCATCTAAGAGATCCAGGGGCTGGAATATTGTGAATTGCAAGAAAGTGCTGATAATTTGTAATTCAGGAAAGAGCATTGTATTGTTGGTGTGATCTTGCTATTTCATGGGGTGAAGAGGGATTGAAGCTGGAAGGATGATGTTCAATTAGACAACTGTGTTGTAATTCTTCCTTCTATTTAATAAATTTCTTCAAGTTTTCTTCCATATGATTGTGCAATTGTGAATGTTATAATTTGTTCATTATATATCCGACTCTATAATGTTTATGTTATAATAGATCATGATGCCTTAATGGTTCTTTGTTGTTGTATTTGTGCAGGTACTCTCCAAGCGGGTTAAGCACGAAGAGGAGTTGCAAGCTTTGTCAAGGGGGAGAGAGATCAAGCAAGGGATTAAGCAGAAGTTCCAGGTTGGTTCCTTTATCTTTCTCTTATCTGTTGCACATAGAATAAATCGTTCAATTGCTTTAAGCTATTGTTTCTAGGGTAGTTACCAAACCTAGAGGGCTAGTCGTTCGACAAGACACTAGTTTTCCCTGAAACAAATTGGCGACTCCATTGGGGAAGAATAGATGTTTGTTTGTTGTTATTGTTTATTTTATAAACTATAGGCAGAGCCTGAGTCAGGGAGGTACCCTTCAGACTCCTCTTGCTCTGCAATTGCATAGTAGATGAATGCTGCTTCAGTCAATCTGTGGTTTAGTTTATGAATTAAACATTTGACTTACAAGCATTCTAGGTTCCCTTTTCGTAGCTAAGTAACCTCTTAAGACCTTCCTCTATACTTTGCTCTTTACTATCCATCAAAGCTTAACCTAACTCATTGAAAATAGCTGAACATCTGAGCTAAAACCCACTTCAGATGCGTTCCCTGACCCATCACACTATTTGTCACCGTAACCCAGTATGCATCGCACCTCCTGAGTGTAGTAAGTGTGATGCATCCCTGTTTTTGTGAAGCCCAGGTGCGATGACTGACTGAACCTTTTTTCCATTCTAGAAATTGGGGCGTTTTGACCTTGTTTTTAGTTTTGTTTAGTTTTTTTGCTGTTTATGAACAATGCCTCCTTAATCAAGCCTATTTGAATCATATAGATCAACCTCCATTAGATTAGGATTAGCAAATGTTTTTGTGTATTTTTTCATCATTTACAATCCCTTGTCAAAAACTTGTTTAAATCGATTTGTCGCTTTGGTACAAAAAGTGTCATAATCATCGTTTTGTGTCGAAAAGAGAAGCGTCGTGAATTCTTCCTTCCTTTGATAGTCGATTGAACTTTTCTTCATGTATTTGATTTGATTTGTATATATTCGAAGCGTCAAAAGAATTTTTTTATTCAAAATTGAAAAGTGTCGTTTAGTCTTCCTTTCTCTTTTGAAAAAGAAATTGTCGAAAATGTCAGTTTGAGTAAAATATTTTAGATCTTTGCTGCAATTAGTTTTCCTTTTTGGAATTTTTCACATTAAGGAGAAGGAAAATAAATTCATGCATTTGCATTTATAATTTTTTAGTTTGTGTGCAAAAAGATGATTTAGGAAAATGCACTAGTGTGTGCTCTTTGCTTTTTGTTTGAAAGAATTGTAATCTTCTTTCCCTAGTAGCTAGGATTTTCATTTCTCAAAATAAACAAAGATTGTTTATCATTGTAGGTTGCATTTTAGGAATTTCAAAATCATCATCAAGTGGTGAACCATTGAAAGGAAAACTATAAACAAGATCAACTCTAAAATAAATTTTAATGAACCTAACAACACTTTGGAATTTAATTCAACACATCTAGAGGTCTAGGCTAGAGACGTGTTCTGGCGTCATAAAAACTAGTGGCTATCGTTTTCATTGAAGGTTGGGTGATTCCTCCTCCTTCATATGATAAGTACTATCATGGACTTGTGCTCCACGTAACGTCGCATATATATTGGGACACCACAATAGACTTAAATCATTTATGCATAGGAAGCCCAGTTTGCCGCCTTATTGATCGCAATGCACTGAACACAACATTCAGGACGATTGACTGTTGTACATAAGTCCTTGGTAATTTCTCTTTAATTTATCATGAAGGTGTATATTGCAGTTTTGTGATTGGTTTGGAAATCTCTCTGTCTAGATTTTCTAGAGTAGTCACTTTCATTCCTTTTCGACTCTTTAAAAGCAAAGATCCATCTAAGCACTTGCCACTTTAGGCTCATTAAAAATTGAAGGAGACTAGAGTCATCTTTAGCTTTTTATTGACTCTTAAAAACTGAAAAAGAAAAGTTGTGTTAAAGCGTCATTAAAATTAATTGAAATTGGAATAACATCCCTGTTCCTTAGTTGATTTTAGGTTGAGACATATGGCGAAAAATCCAGAGTCCACCGATCAAGGAATTCCTTTTTATGGGAATCCTCGTCCTTTTCCTTCTTTCGGAAATATTGGTGCTCCTTATATGGTCACATTTCCCCTTCCGAGATTTACCATTGGCTTTCCAGTATTGCTATTTTCAACCTCCTTGGTTCAAAATGTTGAGACTTCTCTGAAATCGAGTACACCTCCAACTGGACAAAATCAACCTCCAGTTGATCCTAAAGTTGACCCTTTGCCTTCCTCCTCATTTGTTTCTTCCTCCCCTTCTTCCTCTTCGTTTGGTGAAAGTATTGGTACTAGTAACCAAGTGGCTAAGAAGAAGAAGAAAGGGAAGAAGAAGAAGAAGAAGCCAATTCAAAAAGGGGGCAAACAAGCAACCATTGCTCTGAATGCAACATCTGCTGAAAATCCATCTATTAAGCCTCACAAAGTCAAATATCCATGCATAATTTGTGCGGAAGACCATTTTCATCGAAATTGTCCTTACTTTCCTCGGATCTTGAAAGAATGGTCTTCCCGTTCACACCATCCCGTGTCATCAACCTCTGGAGATCATGTTGGTAACACACCATCAACTAGTGATAGTAGATTTCATGGACAAAAGGGAAAAGTCAAGCTTCCATGTAGGTTATGTGAAGGTATACACCCCTTTCACCTTTCTCCCTATTTGGAAGAAGCCAAAAGAGTGTTCGATAACCATCCTACTTCACCGCAACAACTTCCATCTGGTTATAGGAAACTTTCCTTGAATCCTGCACTAGGTGATGAATCGATTGACTTAAATCAATTGTTGGTCAAAACCACTCTCTCTGAAAGTGAATCCTATGAGTCTATGCTTGACCAAAATGAACAGGTCGAGGTAGCAGTTGACCCGATTTCACCTTCAGCTAATCATACCTTTCCCGAAGAGAGTGAAAATGATACCGCTCAAGTTGTTTTTGTTTCTTCAAATCCAAATGAGCTTGGGGGCAATCCACCTGTTACGTCAAGATAGGAGGATAACCCTCTAGTTCTAGTAACTCAAGGGGTTAATCCTCCCATTTCTATAGTACCCCTCCAAGTAGTCTAGTTACTTCCTTTGATTGGAATCAACAGCAAGATCCTGCCTTTCTTCTTATGTGCCTTTCCAGATCATAGTACAAGTTTGTAATATGATTGTACCTAGCACTATTATAGACAAAGGTGAATGAGTGAGTATCCTTTCCTCAATTGATTGGCAAGCACTCGGTTTGCCACTACTTGTGCCTGTTACACAAAATATTTTGGGCTTTAACAAAGGAACTAGTCAACCGTTAAGGATCCTTCCTCAGTTACCTATCACTTTGGGAGAAAAAAACATTTATTTGAACATGATGGTAGTCCCATGGCCTTTAGATTACAATTTACTTCTTGGGCGTGACTATGTTTATCACATGGGAGCTATTGTTTCAACACTCTTTCGAGTGATTTGTTTCCCGCATGAAGGTAGGATTGTCACCATTGACCAGCTTTCATTTCTCGCTCCAAATATAGCTCCTAGTCAACCATCATCCCTAAATGGTCCATTTATACCAATGGTATCATACCCGTTGTAGGTTAATTATGTGGCAACCTGTTCCATACCTACATTGACTGACGATCAATTTAGTGATGTTGTACATCATGTACTAGGGGCATTGGAACCAGATCTCTCCTTCAAGACCAATTATGAGTTGTGAACAGGGCCTACAAGGAGAGCTTGTTATCTTGTGTCAACCTTGTTAAAAAATGAAACCAAGGATTTGAGCAGAGTTTCTTGTCTTATGTCAAACTCATTAAAAAATGAAACAAGGACCCCTGGAGCAAACTTGCAAGTTGAATCTTTGATTAGATCTCGTAAAATTCCAGTCGAGTCTTTCACTTGATCTCGTAAAAGAACCTTCATTCCATCCACCTAATAGCCATGAGTATTCTGGTGATTGTAATGAAGCTTGGGGGGCATGCACCTAGTTGTAAAGATAATTTTCCCTGTAGGTTATGTGATTGGTCTAACACACCATTCACCTTTGTCTATTCTGGACAAAGCCAAGGAGGTGTTTTGTCTATTCTAGATGAAGCGAAGAGGTGTTTTGTCTATTCTGGATGAAGTCGTCCTACCTCACCACACTGGCTTCCATCTGGTTACAAGAGACTCCCCCTTTCATCATGCTAGGGGCATGCAAACCAATTCCAAGCATAGTTTTTCATTTTGAGCTTGTGTAAAAACGAAACTAAAGTCAAGCATAGTTTGTTCATTTCAAGATTGTGTAAATATGAAACTGAATCCAAGCATAGTTCCCCCATGGTTCAAGCTTGTCAAAAAATGAACCCACCTTCAACTACATAACATTTTTGATTGCCATTCTATCAACCTTTTGAGCCATGGTTGTGCACCTCCCATCACCACCATCCCTTTGGCCAATCATATGCTCTCACTTGGTTGTTTTACCCTTTTTGAGGAATAGTTGTGATGAGTGGTCTTATTAGCTAGCCTCTTCATAGAATTCATCGTGTTTTGAAAAGTTCCAAATTCACCGGAACCAATTGCTACCCTAGACACCACTCGTTTCTCAAATCGAGTCTCCTTTAAACCCTTTTTAGACTCATTAAATATGAAAATATTTTCAAGTGCTTGTCTTTTTCGGCTCATTAAAGTGTTCAGAAAAGTCATTCCTTTTGTATTATTTTATCCTTTTTCGGGCTTGAGGGATTATCTTACAAAAAATAACTTATTGACTCTCCTTTCTTCCCTTTCCAAACTCTCTAAACATGAAAAGGACCAAGTTATCCTTGTTGTTAAACTCGGTAAAACAATAGTAACAAATTTTTCCATTCTAGACGAGACCGAGTTTCACTATCGCTAGACTCGTTAAAACATAGCAATAGGTTTGCCTGAAGGGCAAATTATAGAACAAGCATATGTTATCCTCCTCAAGCTTGAGAAAAATAAAGAGGTACTGGTTAGTAATGAGGGCGGAAGAAGGGAAAAAGCTTGAATATTTTATGGTAGCAGGTCGTTCTTGAACATGACACTTTCACTCCATCACCATTATTGAGTCGGGTTGGGTTATTCCGTTCACTGATCATCTCACCATTGTTCTTTCACACCATCCATATTTTGGGGTTAAGGCTACCAATCCATCTCAATGTCGCCGACATGTTCAAGATAAGTCATTCAGTTGAGAAACCACAATCTAGTTAATGTCTCATCCACTGCAATACCTCAAACCTTCATTTTTTCATGACTGCTATTCATGAACCTTGTGTCGTCAGTCCGTTTTCACCTCTAGAAATAATTTGCTTCATTTCGTGTCATAGATGTGGGATACATTAAGGCCCTCCTACGACGAGTCACTTCTTGTCCACATCAGCTCATTATCTAAGAAATTGACTTAGAAACACCCCTTTCAGTGCTTTGAAGCTTGCATGCATCAATAGCAAGTTTCTCACTTTCGACGATAGGTTGACAACAATGGCCTTCGACTGAAAGATTTTGCATGGTGTTCGACATCGAATCATATATTCACACCATGTGAATTGTACTATAGTACCTTGAGGGTCATCATCATTATCGGTGATTCCTCTCACGTCTATTGATAGCTCACATTATTGGCTTCTAATTAGGCGATGTCTTTCCATGTTCGACTTCAGAACATCTCTTCACATGGATTGACTTGTACATTAGGCGAATATTGAACGAGTTTGAAGACCTCGGATCTAGTTTCATCCATTCGGGCTGTGATATATTTAGGGATAGAAAAACATCAAATGTACAAAGGCACTGCATAGATGGTCATCCAAACCAAGGATGATGACTCTAAATCTGAAGAATCACCATCTGCATCTAACGACGACTATCTGACATATGTACATGAAATGAATTTATAAAGTTGAGCATTGGAATGCCTACCTTAGCTAGATCATGAAATTTATGTTATGATGATGTATTGTATTGTAGCTTATGCAGGTCACCTTCTGGTTCGAAACCTCAAATCCTCATGATGAAGCATTTCACCCGACATCAATATTTACGACTTCATGCTTTAGGGGGCAACTTTTATAGACATATTTGGGCACATCAACCCCAAACTTATATGTCGATAAACTAGGGCTTTTCAACCCCTAAAAGAGTTGTTTCATACCCTAAGAGAACATAGTCATCTGACTACATCGTTCCCCAAAAGTTCCACCTGAGAAACCATCCAGAAATGGCCTAAACTAAACCATACTAGTTGCTCCACTGGAAAAGTGCGATGCATACTGAGTGGTACACTACCCGGGTGCGATGCATACTGATTAGGCATTCTATAGGGTGGGATGGGCAAGGATGGACAAATGTCCAAGACAGTTTGCCATGTGGTTTCTCATGGAATCTTCTAGAAACTTCTCCTATGCCACTTGCCTCTCTGAATTTGCCCAGGGATGAGTAAGCGATCCAAGAAATCTCCAAGTGGAACCAATTGTAACAAGTGGAATGACACTAGTCAAAATCCCAGAGATGACTCACATCCTTGCACACCTATAAATGGATCCCTCATCTAAGATATCTAGGGGCTGGAATATTGTGAATTGAAAGGAAGTGCTGATAGTTTGTAATTGAGGAAAGAGCATTGTATTGTTGGTGTGATCTTGCTATTTCATGAGGTGAAGAGGGATTGAAGCTGGGTAGATGATGCTGGATCAGAAAACTCGGTTGTAATTCTCCCTTCTATTTAATAAAGTTCTTCAAGTTTTCTTCCATATGATTGCGCAATTGTGAGTGTTATCATTTGTGAATGCTAACATTTTTTCATTATATATCTGATTTTGTAATGTTTATGTTGTAATAGATCATGATGCTTTGACGGTTCTTTGTTGCTGTACTTGTGCAGGTACTCTCCAAGCGGGTTAAGTACGAAAAGGAGTTATAAGCTCTGTCATGGGGGAGAGAGATCAACCAAGGGATTAAGAAAAAGTTGCAGGTTGGTTCCTTTATCTTTCTCTTATCTGTTGCACATAGAAGAAATCATTGAATTGCTTTAAGCTATTGCTTCAAGGGTAGCTGCCAAACCTAGAGGGCTAGTCATTCGACAAGACACTAGTTTTCCCCTAAACACCCATACAATCAAACCCAAACATAGCCCATCAACCGTTGTGCCAAGTGGATACTTTGTAATATCTATTGACAAAACTTTATATAAACCCATGTTAAGCCATTCGATGAGATGGGCCACGGGCCGACAGACCAATAGAAAACTAACAAGCCAGAAAACGAGGAGGGCTAAGAATGGAGGAGGTAGAGGGAACTAGGAGCAGAACCTCATAGGTGTGGATTTTGAGGTGAGTATATTCCCAAGGAATATTACCTAGAATATTCTCATATAATATGTTGTGGAATCTAAGATATTCTCTAAGGGGCTAGAGTTGAAGGTGATATAATATAGTCAAGTTTATACTGAAATTACTTAGAATTTTGGGATGATTTCACTCATATAGATTGTTTCTAGATTTGAGTAGCCCATTTTTTGGTCACTCCCAAGATTATAGGTATATTGATGTATTATTACATGTACTCATTTTCATCTTTACTGAGATGAATGAATAGGCCTCCTCACTATTGGGGCAGGGCTCAAATATGTAGTACACATCGAATGAACTAAATTATTAAATATTGGTTGCATTGTATTTATGGTATCATTTATGTTGCTTATTCTTTAAGTGTTTTCATATTTTGATTTTACATGATCTTTCATGAAATTATGAAAACATTGTGAAGAAAAGATCCTAGATCATGTCGGTATTAGAGTAGTCTTCTTGCTAGTGTGAATTGCGAGTGTGGATGATAATCTCGGCCAAAATAAAAAAGGGTGATGGAAAACTTGAGTCTTTTGACCCTGAGATTGGATCTGCAACACGGAGAAGGAAAATGGAAGATGAAAATGCCCATACCAAGAATGAGAAATATTTCCATAAATATTTCTACAACATGACGAATAAGGTAGATAAATTGTTTGAAAATTATGAAAAGAATCTTTTGAAGAAAGAAAAGAAGATGAAAGAGAAAACAAAGGAAAATGCTTTAGTAAATCATGGAAATGGAGGCAAACCTCTGCCTCCATCCTCTAGTGAATGTTATTCTTCTTCATCTTCTTCTCATCATTCAAATAGTCATCATAGAGATGCTATGATGGGAAGAACATTGAAGAATACATGGCTCCAAGAACTTGAGGAGAATAACTAGAGCATTCAAGAAGAGAATGTTGAATTGAGAAGACTACTACAAGAAGTAGAAGAGGATAAATAGGGATTAAAACTTCATCAACAAGCCAAATAAGAGGCCTTGGAAAAGTTGAAGTGCAGTGAAGGCTTAACGAATCCATCATCACCCACATTATAATCGAAAATTGATGTAAGTAGTGTCAGTGATTTTTCAATTTCATGTTCACATTATGATGATGATTTTGGTGCATTTGAAAGGCACCCCAAGGGAATTGGTTCAAATCTAATTAAGGAGATCGGATAAGAAGGAAATTAGCTAAGAGTGAATGGCCAAGTCATTGTGAATCCCATAGAAGTGGTCAAACTACCTTGATATGTAGGAATAGGATATGCAAGAGAGGAAGCTGAAAGAAACTCCAAACCCAATAAAATAGGAGATTCTTTAAGAGACAAGTCTTATTCAAGGTACGATGACAAGAGAACATCACAAAATTCCAGTGATAGTGAGCATTTCAAACTAAGAACTAATCCAAGTTCTCCTCGCCATAGCCAGACGAAATACAATCAATCAAGAAAGGTTATGTTACCGACGAAGGAGACAAAAATGAAGGTCAAGAAAGTATGGAGGAAGGAAAACCATTGGAACCAATGCAACAAGAGTGGACATAATAAATTCACATGTTGGAGGCTCCATCCAGAGATACACCCAAACAAGGATTGGGAGAATATGAAAGCAACTATGAAGGAACCGACCAGTGAAGTAGTTCAACAAGAAATCCAACTACAAGAAGAAATACCATTATTCTGGTTAGGTAAGAGATGGGTATCCTTTTTATGTAGTTGAGTATGGCCACTATTGTCAACCACATGTTTCTTTTTAAATATCCAATAGATGGGAAAAAATTGTAAAAGTGATGAAGTGTATATTGTCACTTGAGTATGAAACATCATGATATTTTGTGATTGTATTTTGTTAGCAAAGGATATTGATTATGTTATAAATCAATGTCAAAATGCATATAAATGTGTTATAAAGTCTTGGAAAGTATGGTCTTGAAAGTTGTGCATGTATTGGTAGCTACAAATTTGCATATGGATACTGGTCTCAACTTCATCATTTCTAGTTCTGAATTACAAAGGTGAATGAAAGGAAAGGTGGCTTGTTAGAAAAATTTACTATGTAGAGCAATATTGTTATGGTGTTAATACTTTTGGAGGACCAAATGTCCTTTAGTGGGGAGGAATGACCCAGGGGGGATACAAAATGGGCCAAAAATCATATTCTTCAAAACTTAGTGAAACTGGGACCAGGTCAAAGAGCTCATCACAAGGAATCCAACAGTGCAAATTGAACCTCAATCTGAGTTCATATGTGAGAGTTACGACCACTCAAAGTTCTGGTCAAACTTGGCAAAAATGATAGATTTAGTGGTAGCTAGAAAAATTTGGGCTAGTGCCAAAATTGGTAGTCTGGCCAAATTTGGTGTCTAGGGGGGATACATTTGAAAAAATTTAGATAAATTTAGTGACAAGGTTTATTTATGGTTAGTTATGCATAACTACCAAATTTGGCAACATTTTGACTAAATACGACAACAATTTGTTGGCCCAATAACATGGGGTCATGTGGCCCAATCATATGGTACCATGTGGCACCTAGTTGGTAGGTAGTTGGGATTGACCAACCATGACTCGAGACATAAACTCAAGGCTCAATGGTTTAAAAGAAGTTATAAAATATATATTATTAAATGGCATGTGGAAGACATATTATATTAAACTTTTATTGTCATGTGCAAAATGTGAGTAGCAGGGGTTTGAACCTGGGCCACCCATACAACCAATAATCCAAACATGGCTTGTCAACCATTACACCAGGTGGGCACTTTGTAATATCCATCGACAAAATTTTATATAAACCCATGTAAAGCCATTCGACGAGAGTGGCACGGGCCAACAAACCTGTGGAATAGTGACAAGCCATGGAACCAAGAGGATCAAGCTTAGACGAGGCCAAGGGAACTAGGAGAGGAACCCAATGGGTGTGAATTTTGTGGTGGTATGTTCCTAGGGAATATTCCAAAAATATTCTCATAGAATCTGTTGTGGAATTTGAAAGATTCTTTAAGGGGAAATAGTTGAATGTGACAAAATATAGTCAACTTTATACTCAAATTACTCAACATTTCAGGAGGATTTCACTCGTGCAATCTATGTCTAGATACGAGCAACCCATTTGTAGGTCACTACTAGGTTTGGAGGTATAATGATGTATTTTTCCATTTACTCATTTTCATTTTTGTTAAGATGAATGAAGATGTGTCCCCACTATTGAAGTAGGTCCCAATGATGTAGTCCACATTAGATGAACTCCATTATCAAATATTGGTTGTATTTCCTTTATGATCTCCTTTATTTTTCTTCTTCTTTAAGTGTTTTCATACTTGGATTTTACCTTCTCTTTCATGTAATTCTAAAAAAATCAATGAAGAAAAGATCTCGGTTCATCCCCACAACCCTTTTTAATTTGAAAGTGGCTTGTTTATTCTTAGAAATGGAATGACACTGATCATACTCCTGTCTTGGCCTTATGTAATTCAGGAAAAATACTCTCATAGTGAGAAACATAGGTGGCTAGTAAGGAGGAGATTCACATCCATATATTCTAATATATGTCTAATATAAAAATAAAAACTAGTCATCAATTCTAGTATTTAGACCCAGTTGCAAAAGTTTCTTCATGTTAGGAAACATCATTGCATATGACTCATAATAGATAATAGAATAAACAATAGATAGGAACTTACTAATAAATTTAAGAAAATTTCATTTTTGTGATTGACTTCTAATAAGATGTATCCATTGGATAACAAAAGAAGGATTTCCTACCCCATCTAGAGAACTCAAATTAAGGCCAACAAATTTATTAGCTTGGAAAAATAGAAACAAGTAGATTACATAATGTTTCAATCTAAAATGTCTAGTAGTAGAAAAGTGGTCCAAATCAAGATTTCTTGACCCTACTAAATACTCGCTATATTTATAATTGATAAGAGGAGTATTACTAAGATAAATTGTTGACACAGAAATTAAAATTGACTTATGAACCACTTAATCATTAACATATCCAAATATAGAACAAATCATAGCAATGATTTATCTTGAAAAATTAGGGAAATGGTAGTACTATAAGGAGATGAATTTTTATGGGAATAAAAACCAATGAAAATAAAAGATTGGATAAGAGTGATGCTTTCTTCCATGGAGAATTCCTTGTGCGACAAAATTTGGTTTCATTACTTTAGTAGATGATAGGGAAAATTTTAGGGGCTAATATTCGCAGGTGGGTTAATTTTCCATGTTTTTTTGAATAAAAGGATATGCAATTTCCATTTTTTTCTAAAATGGTTCAGCCAAATTTTATAGTACACCATTTTTTTACCTTAAAAATCACCAAAATATTATATTGACTAGTATAAAATCATTAGAAATCTCAATATTTCTACAAAAATATCAGTAAAATTTTTACAATTTTCATATTAAGAATTAGTAAGATTCGCCAAAGTTTCCAAACTTTAAGATAAACTTCCATCCTTAAAATTTTCCTTGGTAGATGAGTATTGTGTAATATAATTCATAAAAGTAATTTGATGATCGAGTTCAATTCTATCTGGATGAGAATCATGTTGTTTTAGGAGATAATGGCTTTCTTTCTAGATATATAGTTTTAAGAACACCAAGAAAGGAAAGGAAAAATTTGGGGGACAATGAATTTAGTTACAGAGGATTTTTAGGCATTAAATAAATCAGAAAGATTGTTGAAATAGTGAAATTCTTGCTTATGGAGATCATATAAGTCAAATTCGGAAATGATATTGTCATATACATAACTATCTATGTCTGTGAGACTCATTTCTTTAGGGGTAAGGTTGTGGGAGGTCCGGGTAGTTAAAAATATTGTTCTCATAAAAGAGTTACTTGAAGTAAAATAGTGAATACTCATAGTTGTAAAATTGACCTATAGTATGAAAAGAGCTAAATTCTATAGTTCATGTCCTTCTCAAGTATCCCATCCTCTTGAAAGATAGTAGGAATAAGGATTTACTTTACTTTTTTCCATTTCGGCTTAACTTCAAATCCCCTTAAAGTACATGCAAGCTTATGATTTGTTAAAATGAGTGGGAAATTAATTTCTTGACCACTTGAGTCTCATGTTAGCATACATCATAATAACATCTCCCTATAAGGTAATACATCTCATTAATTTCCACGTTAGCTGTTAACTCATCCTAAAGGGTGCATGGTTTCTTTGTTGGCAATCATTTCATTTGTCATTTTTGCTAACTTTTCTTCCATTATTATTATTGCACTATGATGTCATGTTAACAACATTGGTGGTTTCCAAGGGGCTCCTCTAGTGGTTTTCAAAAAGTATATGGGTGGGGGGCAGACCCAATGTGTGGTAGCCATTCATGCAAGGTGGTATACTGCTTGATATCTGTTTTAGATCCCCGTCCCCCCTTCTAATAGGTAGTGTGAATGTTGCAAGGGGTGGGAACTCACTATTGGCCATGGATATAGTGCACTTGTTGGAAGATCTATGCACCATTTGAATAAACTTTATTTTGACTAGATTTCCGTAGTTTTAAACAAAAGATTCAAGATTTTTCAGATTTAATATAAAATAAGGGGTAAAAACAAAATTTTCAAAACCAATAAAAGAAATAATTCAAAAAAAAATAAAGAAATGTTCCCACTGCAACATTAGCTCCATCTGGGCATAGTGCCCACCTATGAGCCACTAATAAAAGTAGAACAATTGCTTCACCTCAAGCTATGACATGATATGATGCAACTAAAGAACTACACACTTACTAATGTCAATCCAAACCCCATCAATATGTTAAATGATGAATAAACCTCTTTGAAAACTAAATAAAGTGTTTCAAATATTTCTCATTCATTGACAACTATAGTAAATCACCATCTAAATTTTGCAATTAAATGTATTAGTTTCTTTTGCTTATTTTTTTTAATGAGTTTCAAATTTTCCATCCTTTCCTTTATCCTCTCATCTAGCATCCCATCTCAATATTATGTATCATAAATTAAAATCTCTCTCTCTAGCTCTTTTTCCAAAGACACATTTCATTTTGGTTTGATATTGTTATAATTGTTTATCCACATATAATATGTCTTTCTTAAATTTTATTATTTGATTTATTATTTTAGTAAGAGCATTAGGCTCTTCATAAGGATCCAAAAAATTTCCATGAAATACAAAGCAAGTTGAATGTTAAATATAACATCTGCACCATACAAAATATGAAAGCATATTTACTTGTATATATTTGTGTAAAAATTATGTTGACCCAAAGAGCAAACTTCAAATTGAATCATAAGACCTTTTAGTGTCTATTAGGATCTTCTTAATCATTCTCATCAAGATTTTATTGGAGTGTTCTATATGTCCACTACCATAAGGTTAATAACATGTTGTACAATGTCCCAACATCATATTATATTTTGAAAATTTTTTATAAATACCATGGAATAAAAGCCTTGAACATTTTATTATAATTTATTAAGGACAACTAAACTAGAGAAAATATTATTTTCAAACATTGTTAATAATGTCATCTTTCTTATAAAGTAAAACATTCAAATCCATGAAAGTTATTGTTGTTATTATTATTATTATTATTATTATAAAACATAATAGTTAATCTTTCCATGAAAGTTATTATTGTTGTTATTATTATTATTATAAAACATAATAGTTGATCTTTGCTACTGATACATGTATATGATTACATAATTTTCATTTTCATGAAAAGGTTTGATTAAAGGGGTAGTATTCAAATTTCTTTAACCTATCAAAAATATTGATATTTTAAATTATTGCACATATTGGACAATGCTTTTATAATTTTAGTAAAGATAAAAATGTTTTATGTCCATCAATAAAGTTTAAAGTAGCTTCAAAATTATAAAGGTGTGTGGATTTAAATATAATTATTTTTAATGACGAATAGATAGGTGGTAAACAATATTTGTTATAAGTAAATAAATGATTTTAGTAAAAACAAGAATGTTTTAAGTCCATCAATAAAGCTTAGATAGGTGGTAAACAATATTTGTTATAAGTAAATAAATGATTTTAGTAAAAACAAGAATGTTTTAAGTCCATCAATAAAGCTTAAAATAGTTTCAAAATTATAAAGGCGTGTGGATTTAAATATAATTATTTTTAATGAAAATAGATAGGCGGTAAAGAATATTGGTTACCAGTAAATAAATAGTGGTAAAAAATCTTTGTTAAAATTGTATGTTTCCATACGAGGGTTATATAAATAATTTTAATAATTAATTTTATTTCATGACATTTTTTGTCATTATAGATTTATCTTAAATATTATTTGTCAATTATTGAGACAAATCAAATTTTTTAAGCCTTTTCCATGTTTTTAACTCAAAAATATATTTGATTCCTTTTTGCACTTTCTAGATATAAGAGTTAAGATGGATTTATGCAATGATTTATGTTGGTTAATTCAATTTATAATAAGTAATAAAAAACTTTATCATACATATCTTGTTGCTACAATTAAAAAACCATAAAACTAACAAAATTATTATTATTATTATTATTTATATAAGAAAATATTTAATAAATAAATCAAATATATGCAAATTTCAAAAAGTGTGGGAAAATATTTTTATCCATGGATATTTACCCCACTTTACCATCTAGATTAACTTACTTCATATGATATTTATTCATATGGATTTATTTTTAACTAGTTGATTTAATTAAAAGGAAAAAATGAGAATAACTACTTTGGTGATCAGTCTCAACATTTGACTTGTATACATTACTCAAAATATTCTATTATATTTCATGGAGGTTAAATCCCTCGTATCTATCTAATGATTATTGATAATTCTGCCTAGGGGTGCTTTACAACTCAGAATGAAGAAGATGTTATCACATAACATAACATTTAGAATTATAAAATAATACTTACAATAACAAATTAAAAAGTAATAATAAAAAAAAGATGGGAGCCATAAATAGAAGACTTTAATTTCCACCTTAAATTTACATCCTTTTTTTTATAAAGATAATGTAATTGAAAATAAAGAAAAAATACTTTGCAATGTTAAAGGGATATGTAATTCCTTCACTACTTAATATGGAGTTGACAAATTCCATGTAAAAATAATATAGTTGATATTACAAGATATTTAATTCATTTGATATTTAATTGGTATATAATAATTAAAATAAAAATATACTAATAATAAAAATAGTTTACTAATAGGCATAAATAAATTATTTCACTGTCCATATTAAATAACATAGTTTTGTTTCAAGGGAAGGATGAAGGCGGAAGGCATAAATAAATTATTTCAATGTCCATATTAAATAACATAGTTTTATTTCAAGGGAAGGATGAAGTCGGAGGGAAGGAACCCTAGCCATGGCTAGAGCTTGATGTTTGAACAAGGCTATGACTTGCTTGGGCCACAAGTAGGAAATTAGGGATGTGGAGTATTGATATTAAGCTATTTTCGAGTTGGATCACTCTGACATGGTGGAAGAAAGAAGGTTTTGGTTTTTCATTAAGGTGGCTTTGACTTTATTTTTACTTGATTTCCCTAAGCGAGGGTTTGTTTCTTGTTTCATGATTTTATTAGAGGATTACCGAAAACATGGTGGGATATGAGGATATTCTTGTGGAATACGATTCAGAGGAAGATGTTTGTGTCTCCATTTGGAGCACGCCAATGAGGTTTCTAACATCACCAGGTTTTCCTGAACCACAAGGTAGCCCTGAGAAGTTGATAGTTGCAGGAGAAGTTACCTCACCACCTTTGCAAGTCTCTGAAGCTCAAACCTTTTTTCAAGGTGAGTTCCCACAAGATTCATTTTTTTCTCCTTGTTTTTCAATTTCTGAAAATTTTCTAGGCACAATATGAAAAGATATTTCTCACCACCTTTGCAAGTCTTTGAAGCTCATACCTTTTTCTAAGGTGAGTTCCCACAAGATTCAATTTTTTCTCCTTGTTTTTCAATTTCTTAAAACTTTCTAGGCACAGTAAGAAAATATATTTCTCTAGTGAGGAAAGGGCCTTTTTCCATCTCTTTGAATCACCTAGTTGACAAGACTTCATTCAGTGAGTTTGGTGCAGTGGATAAGTTCCATTCTTCCAAGAGTTCAAGGTTCTTTTCTAGTGCCCCTTGAGCGACTGCTTACAATATTTTTGATGTGGTTGGAAGATCCTTTACCTTTCGTCAAGGTTTCTCAGTCAATAGTAATGGTGGATCACTAGATTTGGTCTCAAGGGAGATGTTTCTGAGCGAGGTCTCCTACAATCCTCTAGGCATCTATTCCAAGTGTTATCGGGACCGATTTCTTATTTTTGTGGAGGGTCTGTTGAAATTATTGTTTACAGTTAAGGAAGTGCTACATTTCTAGGTGGTACTGGAGTTGGGACAACGGTAGGGAGTTTAGGAGAGATTAGGTGCTTGGGTTTGAAGGTTGTGGGTTGCATGCAAAATCGGGTAGCAATAGGAATCTTGTCAAGTCCCTTAGGACCTATCCTAACATTTGGAAGGAAAGAATTACCATAGGCCAAATATAAAAAATACATAACAACAATTGGAAGGGGTTTCATGTCAACCTTCCACGTTAGGTAAAGAAATCAAAATATTTCAAGTCAAAGAATTTGGAGAGTAGACATTGGTGGGGAAAATTCAAGGGAAGAGGAGTGGGTTGAAAATACTCAGGAAGTGGGTAGCAGAGAACATCAAGCTAAAATGTGGTGGGTGGGGGGTGGGGGTGGGGTTGAGATTTGTCGGCTAGCCAAGGGCTAGATCCAACTCTCCTTTACAAACAAGGAGTATGCAACCAATGTATAGAAGGTTCACTAGCAAATATTTCATTCACCAATTCAATTCAAATTCTAGCACCCAGGTTTCATTGCATAGAGAGAAAAATCAAAGAAAATGTTGATTTGGGTCTGCCTCCCTAGTTTATTATTGGAATATTGGATGAGGTAAGTTTCAGGGATATTTCCAAGTACTTGGCAGATTTTTACGCATATGATCAATTATATATTACTTCAGGTGAGCACTAAGTGGCTCAAATTCTTGTCAATATCGATATATGACATGGTTTTTATCCAAATTACACTTTGGGGGAAGAAGGCAAAGAGAAAATATTCTAGATACTAGACTATTAAGGGATTCTTAACTTGTGAGAGATGCCATGCATACATTCATTTTCTGAGTAGTTTCCCTTTTCCAAAGATGCCCAATAGATATTTAAAGGAGGAGGAAGAGGAATCAGACTCGTCAAAGGAGGCAGTGGTTGGCTTAGGTCCTTTGGTGAAAGAGATGGTGGGTGAAGAAGGGTCCCCTCCGCATATAGAGAGGGCCCCTCTAAACCCAAAAGGAAAAGAACCAATAGGCATTGCATCTTTAGTGGAAGTATTGAAAGTGAGGAATGCGACATCGATGGTATGAGAAGGAGGAGGTGGGGATGGAGTTGAGACCCAAAAGTCAGTAGCAGTAGCGAGAAGGAGCTCCCCAATGATTCAATTCTTTCAAATATTGTAGGAAAACATCTCTTTTTCTCTTAGACAAGGTAACACTCCACTTGTTACTTCGGTTTCAACTTTATCTGATGATATATCTGTAATGCATGATATTTTGTTTTGATTCTTGTGTCTTGGAAATATGATATTTGTTATCACAAAGAAAAGTCCCAAAGACCTGTTAATCCTAGACCAAGTCTACCTCTAGTTATGCCCGTAATTTCTTAGTCTATCATTACTTTTCTGTCTTCGGTGATTTCCTCCTCTAGGAGCTCTTAAGAGTCCTCCCAAAGGGGAGAAGGTTGATGTAATCTTCAGCCCAAAAATGTAATTTCCCTTTCATAAGGATTATTATTGATCCAAGATACTTTTTCTTATAGATGTATGAAAAGAATCACATGTAAAAATTGCAGCTTAACACTAAATTATAAGGTGCACACAAGAAAAGAAGAAGAAACACATAAGAAAAGCATGAAGGAAGACACAAAAACTTGATAACGGAGTTCGTCCAACTCAGACTATGTCTCGAGGCCCTGCTCGATTAATGGGAAGGGCTTCATATATTAAATGGTAGGAAAAGAAGAGAATTACAATTATCAGTTGCATGAAAAGAGGATATACATCCATTCTAGACAATGGCTATGAAATGGAGACCTCAGATGGAGAAATCGATAGCACCAATATGTCTGTGGCATTGACAGGGGCTGAAAATATATAAAACTTATCCAAATTAGACAAAGTACACTATGGACCACCTGAAAGCTCTCCAACCTCGAACTGCGTCTTGACAAAAAAAAAATCCTCTCTCCCCCTACCTTTTCCCATTATCGAGCTTTTATAATGTCTTTGTTATGACAAATCCCTCTTAAATCAAGGCTATTTTGGCATAAAATAAAGGTTGTTCAAAGGGAAGGGTCAGCAGGTGTAACAAAGCCCAAATATAGCTTTTTATCATTTAAGCAATAATTCATAAAAATACCCATAACACTAAAAAAACAGACCAAAACTTTAAGACCCGAACCTAAAATTTATTAAATCAGGCATATATACCTATCGGGTCCAGGCCCTATATTGCAATCAGCACATCGCTCTATCATTACTCTCGTTAGCGGGGATTGCTGACCATCAATCAACGATCGCCGATATCAGTGTCAGTCTATCGCATCAGCATCCCACTCATACAACGGCTCGGGGTTCTGGTCTACCAATCACTGATAATGATCCCGCTGATTCGATCGCTTTATATCATGATCGCAATTGCAAGTCAGCCCCTGGTTGGTTCCGATATCACTGATCTATATTTCCTTCCTTTGACCTGATATTTCAGCAATCGCTGATTGGGGGTGTTAAAGTCCACCCTCTACATGATTTCCAATGTGATTCCCTTTTAGGGATTAAAAGTCCATTTTTAAAGGAAAATGCCTCATTTTCCTAGGGAACAAAACAACCTTCTTTTTGTGATAACTTCATCATTTGAACTCGGATTGAAGTGTCGTTTGCGCCATTGGAATTAGGATGACGAGGTCTATGCTCTGGTCCTAGGTTGATTTCATTCTAAGAACTTTGATTTTTGAGGTTTTACATGCCATTGGATCTGAAGATGCACCTGGATCAATCCTCCCCATTGAGGAGCTTTTGGACTGCCAAAAGATTTCACTAGTCAATTAGCAAGTAAGGGAATTGTTCTCTCACCTTTTCCTACTCCAGACATTTCATCTTGCTGGAGAAGTAATTCCCTTAAAAACCACTCGAAGTAATTCCACATCTCCTCACTATGAAGTCATGATCCTTCTGTCAAGGATAATGTCCTCGAGTAACTCATCGAGATATTCTAGAGAAAAATCATCAACTGTAGGAACTGTGCCCACCTCATCTATGTCCATGATCAATGGTGGTTCATACAGCTTTAGGTTCTCTACATTCACTGCTGAGTACATCTACATATACACCAACAAATCAAGATGAAAGGCATTGTTTCCAATCTTCTCCAATATGGTGAGTCGACCATACTGGATGGGTTGCAACTTCTTCCCTTCTTCCTACATCCTGTCATTGCTGATGTGGAACCACACTTTATCGCCCACTTGGAATTGGTGGCCGACTTAGTGTTTGTCATGTCAAGCCTTGTAATGGGCTTGACTTCTCTCCAACTGCACTTGCACTACTTGGTGAACCAATTGGATTCACTGAATGAACTGCTCAGCTTTGTCCCTATCATTACATCCATTGGAGCCATCTTCCCTTCCGAAGACAATGTCAAAAGGGTCCTTTGGCAGGTAACAAAAGCATGTCTCGAATGGTGAATGCTACGTAGATGAATGCACTGCTCGGTTGTAGGAATGTTGTACATATGGGAGATGCTTATCCCACAATAGCCTTGTAACAAGTTTACCACGATATAGTTTACAACCTCTATCTGTCCGTCAGTTTGCGGATGAAATGTCGTGCTTCTTTTCAGTTTGGTGTCCATCATCTTCCACAAACTAGTCTAAAACGCTCCGAGAAAGCAAGAGTCCCAATCTAACACAATAGATGTGGGCAATCCAAAATGGACCCAAACATGCTAAAAGAAAAGAGAAGCAATCTGCTTTGTAGTAATCTGTTTTTTACAAGGCATAAGAATACACACATCTTTTTAAAGCAATCAATGACAACATACAAATAGTCATGACTCTTTTTAGACAAAGGTAAACCTCCTACAAAGACCATTGACACACTTTCCCATGGACGAATCAGAATAGGGAGTGGTGTGTAGAGCCCGAGTTTTCTAGTAGAGGTCTTTGAAATAGAACACATCACACACCCCTTTACATAGCGAGTCACAATGTTTTTCATATGAGGCCAAAAAAAAAATCTTTGTAGATGACATAAAGTGTTTTTGACACCAAAGTATCCATACACAAGAGAGGTGTGGGCCTCTCGAATTACATGTACTCTTTCCCCTGTGGGAATACACAATTTACCAAGGTGATACAACAGTTTCCCCTGCACGTGATAGTTTTCCACATGTGAACCATCGGTAGGTTTTGCATAAATCTCCTTAAAGTCATCATCGTTAGCATATTGTTCAGCATAACTCTCAAAAGACAACGAACCATTATGAAAAATAATAGAAGTAGAAATAGGAGGGCGAGATAGCATATCGACCACTTTATTGCTAGTGCCCTTCTTATACTTTATTGCCAGATGAAATTGTTGAAGAAAACCCATCCACCTGAAATGATGAGATTGATGTAACTTGGTTTGTGACAGAAGGTACTGCAAGGGTTGATGATCCATATGGATGATGGTCTCCTTGACGATCAAGTAGTGTTTCCACTTTTTCACACTCTGCACCAAGGCATAAAGCTCCTTCTCATAAGTGGGATAATTTATCAGAGCTTGAGAAAACTTCTCGGAATGTTAACAAATCGGCTTATTTTGCTACATCAGTACAACTCCCATGGCATAATCGTTGGGGTTTCGATCTCGAATGGTTGTTGGAGATCAGGTAAGGCTAAGACTGGAATGGTGCTGATATTTTCCTTCAATGTTTCTAAGGACTTTTGTTGCCTTCCTCCCCATTGGAAGACCTATTTCACATTTGTTAATGTGTGCAAAGGTGTTGTAACAAAAGGGAAATTAGCAATAAATCTCCTCCAATACTAGATTGCACCTAAAAAGTTATGGAACTCGGTTACACTAGTAGGCTTAGGCCCATTTACAATTGCTTCAACTTTAGAGGGATCAATTTTTAACTGACCATGACCAACAATATGACCTAGGTAACCCAAAGAGATTTCCCCAAACTCACACTTTGACATTTTTCAATTTTTTTTTTCTTTTTCAACACATCAAGCATTTTCTTTACATGACACACATGCTCAGCCCAACTCTTACTAAAGACAAGTATATCATCTAAATATACAAGAACAAATTCATCATTGAAATGCCGAAAGAGATCCTTCATGACCTTCATAAAAGTGGCTAGAGTGTTGCAAAGTCTGAATGGCATCACCATCCACTTGAATAGCCCCTATTTGGCCTTGAAGGCGGTTTTCCACATGTCTTGTTCTATGATTTGGACCTACTAATAACCACTATGCAAATCCAACTTGGTGAAATAAACATCATTTTTTAATTGATCTAATAAATCATCTATGGATAGAAGGGGGTAGTGATTTTTCACCGTAATTTTGTTTAGCGTACGGTAATCCACGCACATCTTCCATGTGCCATCTTTCTTTGGCTCTAAAACAATCAGTGAGCCACACAGAGAGGTGCTCGTCCTGATGACCCCTTGGTCCAGCAATTCCTACACTTGTTTATTTATTTCCTCCATCTCAATAGTCGACATCCTGTACATGAAAATATTTGGCAAAGGAGCATCATGCTGCAAATGGATTTAATGTTGGATTTCCCTCTTTGGAGGTAATCCCTTTGGTCCCTGAAACAGCTCATCATAATTAGAAATTAATTCAGATAATTCTTGTTTATGTTCCTGATCACAGCCTTGGAAAGCATCAAAGAATTTTGCCTCTTTTTCCCTTACAACCATAAGCATGCAACCCTTACTAGAATTCACCAGTATTTTCATTTTCCTAGTGCTTACAAGGCTAACATTGATTTTATTTTGATGAGCCCTCACTATATATTCAACCCCATCTTTTGTGATTTGGTATTTGTTTTCATGACGAAAGAAGACTACCTTTCTATTATACAGGTATGGGCTCCATAACACCATGCCACAAATATCCAGTGGTATTACATCTAGTTCTACTTCATCTACTAGCGTAGAAGCAATTACAAATTTGACGTTACAATGTTTGGTTACATTAAGTTTTTCTTTATCACGTGTCCATCCAAGCGGGTAAGGTTTCAAGTGTGGTTTTGTTTCTAAGCCAAGTTTCTTTACTAGGGATTTTGCAATTAAGTTTGCTTGGGACCTAGTATCAACCAGAGTTTCAACTTTGGTGTGATTTACAAGAACTCTAGTATGAAATAGTTCAATTCTCTTTCGATCATTAGGAAGGGACTCATTTATAGAACTGGTGCCTTCATGTGATTTAGAATTAACATGAGGTGTAAGAGTACCTTTTGCTCCCACTGCTGTGACCAATGCTTCATCTCTAGAATCTGATCCAAGGTCTTGTTGCGCCGTTGCCACTATCTTCTTCTTCCCTTTTCCTCCATACTTCTTTGGATGCTTTTCTGGGTGTTGTTTCCAACAATGATCATCGTCATGGCCTTCCTTTTTGCAATGATTGCAATACAACTATTCTCCATCTTTGGCTGCTGCTGTTTTCTTCTCCTTTCCTTTCCATTTCACTTTTGATTTACCATTGGGAGGTTTTAACAGTGACTTTTTGGACTGATCATCCTTTTCATTTTTTCCCCTACTCTTAATATGAATTTCCTTTACGTTGGCTGAGTCAATAGTGGTTGGTTCAAACAACAATAATGAATGCATAATATAGTTATGCAATGAGCCAATATACTTAGTTACAAATTGAGGTGTATCAATTGCAATATCCAAATTCAGTGCTTGCTTTCTAAACTCGTTTGCAAAATGCTGAACATCCCGACCTTTGCCTTGACTTAAATGCTACCAATTCATCAAAGATTTTTTCTTGTATCCTAAGGGATAAAATTGTTCCTTTAATGCAGAAATAAAATCACGCCATGAGGAAAAGAGTTTACCCACATTCTTACTGCTCTGTAATCTGCTCTCCCACCAAACAAGAGTGGTGTTGCTTAGCCATAGAGAGGCTAGCTAAATCTTTGCCTCATCCTCCACGATCTACTAAATCCTACAATAGACCTCAATATGCCTAATCCAATTATTAAAATTTTCTGCGTTACTTTCACCATTAAAAATGAGAAGATAAAATTGAATAGCTAATTTAAAAAAAGGCTTCTTAGATGCATCCTTTGAATTTCTACAATTATGGTGGTGATAGGAAGGAGAATCTTCACTCCCCCGAAAGGAGAAGGAGGGGGTTCTTCTCCACCATTCCCATGTGCTAAACCTTGTCCTTCTGGGTTTCTCTCCTCTACTTTCTCCAACCTTAAAAGTAGTTGACTGATATTCTCTGCCATTGCATAGAAATTCTTGCGGAAATTGCGTGCTGACAAAAAAAATCCTCTCTCCCCCTACATTTTCTAACTATCGAGCTTTTATAATGCCGCTGTTATGACAAATCCCTCTTAGATCAGGGTTGTTTTCGCATAAAATAGAGGTCTTTCAAAGGGAAGGGTTAGAAAGTACAACAAAGCCCAAATATAGCTTTTTATCGTTTAAACGATAATTCATAAACAGTAAAAAAACTGATGAAAACCTTAAGACCGAAACCGAAAATTTATTAAATTGGGCATATATACTTATCGGGTCTGGGCCCGATATCGCAATCGGCACATCGCTCTATCAATAGTCTTGTTAACAAAAATTGCTGACCGTCGATCACCGATATCAGCGTCGGTCGATCGCATCAGCATCCTGCTCATACACTGGCCTAGGGTTCTAGTCTGCCAATCACCGATAATGATCTTGCTGATCCGATCACTTTATATCACTGATTGCAATCGCAAGTCGACCCTTGCCTGGTTTTGATATTGCTAATATATATTGCCTCCCTTCGACTCGATATTTTGGCAATCGTTGATCGAGGGTCTTAAGGTATTCCCTCTACGCGATTTCCAATGTGATTCCCTTTTAAGGCTTAAAAGTCCATTTTTAAAGGAAAATGCCTCATTTTCCTAGGGAACAGAGAAACTTTCTTTTCGTGATAACTTCATCATCCAGACTTCGATTGGATTGCCGTTCACGCTGTTGGAATTAGGACGATGAGATCTATGCTCTGGTCCTAGGTTGACTTCATTCTGAGCACTTTGACTTTTGAGGTTTTCCATGCCATTGCATTTCAAGATCCACCTGGATCAATTATGGGGGATGGGGAAGGTCCCATTAGTACAGACAAGCAATAAGGGGAGGGGTAGAACCTGCAGAAGGCATTGCCTTTCTAGAGTGAAGGATCAAGCAAGGGAGGATCTGGTTGTGGGTAGAAAACAATCCATAAAAGGGGTGCTTGGATGCTAAAATCCCTTGGAGGAAATTATCTAATAAATATTTTTTCCTTAAATTGTAAGGGGAATTAATTCCCCTTAAAAAATAATCCTCTGTTTCATCTTATGGAACTAAATAAAGCTAACATACTACTTATGCAAGAAACCCTCCGGAAGGAGATGTGATCGGTAAAATATTTGGAGACCCTTTTGAAGGGATGGACTTTCTGTGAATGGACACCTTAGGGAGGTTTGTGTCTCTAGCCTTGGTAAGGAGAAACATGTCTATAAATGTTAGGAACTCCTGCGATCTAGAAGGAGGTATTGGTGTAGAATTCTTTTCACTAGAACTTGATGAATGTTTTACTTTAATCAATCTTTATGGTTCCTATCAAGACAACATTAGATAATGCGAAAAATTCTTTGATAGTTATTTCAGTAAGAGGTAAAAGTTGATAGTGGGATGAGACATGAATTTTTTTGTTATGAACATAGAGACATGTTGAGAAATCTAGGATAGCTAGATTTAGGTGATTTCTCTTACTTTGATAATTGCTTGTGACATTCTTTTACCTATGTTAACATACTTTGTAGTTAGCTTCTTATTTACATGATTATTATAGTGTCACTATCTTCAAACATATAGCAACTATGAATATTAAAAGAATAAGAGGACAAAAAATATAGGCTACTAGCCAGGGCCAAAACCTCTCCTGTTGAGAGGAAAACCCACAAGAATTCTTCTCTTATTATAGAATCTTCAAATGATGAATTCCAAGACCTAAGACCAAAGACAAAGACTCCTCCAAGGCCAATTCAAGCTTTTCTTTGATGAAGTTTCTTCTCACAAAGTCAACCCAAGTCAAACTTGCTTCAACACTTCAGATTTTGTCCTCATTTCAGAATTTTGGCTTATATTACAAGTCTACGTTTTTTGGCCTACCTGCAATAGTTGATTTTCACATGTGTGAATAGCTTAGGGCATAAACAAGATCATTCTCTTCTTCTCTTATCACAGTTTCCTTTTCTTAAGTTTTCAACCTGAAAACTTGGTTTTCTTGAGACCAACTTTTGTCCTCCTATGATGTCTGCAATGATTTCCTTGTTCTTCATACATGTGGGAGACGGAGACCCAGAAACAGTCATCAATAATTCAACTTCTCTTCTTTTATCTTCGCTTTCTCTCTTTTTACTTCCTTCCCTTGATATCGAACTCTTTTTCTCTCTTGATCGATTTCTTTAGATATTTCTTTCAAATGAGGTTGATTATCTCTTATATATAGGCTTTCCTTGGAGATGAATTGTTATCATGAGGATGACTTGACATTGTTCGATCAAATCCTGTTCTTATAGTTCGACATGGTCTTAGAGGAGGACTATGACACTTTTAGACTTACATAAATTATCATTACATCATACAAAGTGCCTAATAAGATTTATTACATAAGATAATGATTCTCTTGAATTTTGAATTTATGACAAAGCCCTAGAAGCACTCAATGTGTGTTTGACCTATAAATAAAATGACCTTGAGCATGAAAACCATGTTGCAAAATAACTATAATAAATTTTCTTTTTTTCTTTACATTAAATACATGAAATCATGATCACATGAGACATTATGAAGGATAAACCTAGTTACATTTTCCAACACTCCCTCTTAATTAGGGAGGTATTCATAATACATATGAGGTACATGGACATTCTTATACTGAAAATTTATCATAAGAAGAGATGGATTTTTTTTTTCTTTTTTGTATTTAAGCTTTTGTGATCCATAATGAATTAAGCGAAGTCTTTTGGTAGAAATCACATAAGAGAAAATTTTGGCCGACGTGTTTCAAACCAACAAGTGTGGTTCATCATCAAGACTAGATGAAGTGGAAGACCATGACAAAGGCTTAAATAGAGAGCAATTTAGAGACAATTTCAAGTAACGGCTATATTGAACAATAATATTTAAATTATGATTTAATTGATTATTATCAAAACAAATATTATTAAGTATCGAATATATTAAATGGCTAGTTTTGAAAGAAATATAATTTAAATAATGAATAATTTATTAATTTATTAAAAATATTAATAGGTATGCTTTGAAAAAATAATATTTAAGATAATTTATTAAAACGAAATTTACTAGTTTTGGAAAATAAATAATTTAAATAATGATATTAGTTTATTAATTTTATTAAAAAATCTTAATACGTAACACTTATTTTAAACGACTAGTTTTCTTGAAATAAATATTTAAATTAATTATTAAAATACCAAATATTACTAGTTTTTTGAAAAAATAGTATTAAATTATGATAATTATTTTTATTAATTTATTAAACAAATATTAAAATAAGTAAACCGCTATAAATTAAAAAATCAAAGTCAAACTATAAAGGAGGGAGGTCAAAAAACATAAAAACAAGTCAAGACCCTAATCGAGACAAGATCATTTGGATAAATAAATAATTAATGGGAAATAAAATAAACTAAATTAAAAATAATTAATGGAAAAATTTAAATAAAATAAAACAAAAATATAAAGTCAAAAGAAATATATATATATATATATAATATATAATATAATATATATATATATATAATATATATATAATATAATATATATATATATACTCCAAAGAAAAGTAATCAATAAATAAAACAGGGTCAACAACAATAACAAAAATAATAAAAGGAGTTAAGAATGAATAGGATGATAAAATACATAAAAAAAAAATGAAAGATCAAGAAAATAAACTCTAATAAAGACTAAATCAACAACAAATGCTATGAAAATAACACCAATACTGATCCAGATTTAAACAGGAACGCAATAAAATACAGAGATAACCATATACACAAAGATGCAGCGGAAATAATACTTTCATTTCATTAATGGAAAATACTGAAATATGCTTACAACTGGAAATAGAAATAAACTAGCTAGGGCGATGGTAGCTTATCTCTGAGAAGAGATGTGTGGCTACATGCCTCCGAACTGTCTTACAATGAGGCTCGAAGGCCTATTTATTGTTGAGAAACAATGGAAAACCCTTCACATTCCAAAACCTAACCCTAGAAGATGAAACGCCAAATTGTGGGCCCCGTTTTGGGTAAAATTGGTACATCAATTTCCCGGGGTCGTAACTTTGGCATACGATCTTCGTTTGACGCGTATGATAGCTCGTT
>APFE031572888.1:61225-72891 GCA_000404065.3 Pinus taeda
CCCCGTTTGGGTAAATTGGTACATCAACTTCCCGGGGTCGTAACTTTGGCATACGATCTCCATTTGACGCGCATGATAGCCCGTTGGAAAGATCTCTCCGAGGACTACGATGGGAAAGACGATTTTTTACCTAAAAAATCACGGAGCGAGATTTCCCAAAAAACGTCGTTTAGGGCCTCAAAACGGCTCCGGGAGTTCAGGACCCGAAAACTGCTAAAAATAGTAAATTGCGCTATAATTAAGGAAACTGAAAATGTTGAGGTGGGGGTCCAGGTGGACTTGGCAGGTGGCCACCAATATCCACCTGGATCAAATACCTACATAGATAAACAAACAAACAAAATAAATCCCAAAGGGAAGCCTAGAAAACTAGGAGGACAAGACGGGGACCCAATTTCTACTAATATTCCAACCATCATCTCTATTCAAATTATTGGGTCTTTTTTCAATTTCTAGGGCCTCCCTCAAGTTACGATGATGGAAATGACTAACCCTAGCAAGGACTTGGGCCTCCTCAATGTAGATGTGATGCTTAGATATATCTGCATGCTCTGCCAAAGCAAAGGAGTGGGCCCTGCCATTCTTGATGTCAGCAACATGCTCACAAATCCTTTGATTAGTCAAGCAACTAGTCTCACCAATGTAGGGAGTCCCACAAGAGCATGGGATAACACAAACACCCTTCATATTCTTGGGGTCCACTTGGTCTTTTACAGATCTAAGGGAGCTCCAGATGGTATTTAAGGCATAAAGGTTGAAGCCACCTTATTCTTCCTTAGGATCCTTGCAATCTTGTCAGTGGTCCCTTGGATAAAAGGAAGATGAACACCAGAAAATCGATCCTTGTATCTTTCTTAGCACTAGGACCTTTTTCAACCATCTCATAAGCTATCTTATCAGCTTATAATAGTGCATCTAATAATTTGAACCAACATTGTCACATAGCAAGGCCTTGACTAAAAGCTCTATCTTTCCAAAACATTAGAGCACAATGTCAGGGAGACAAATGATTTATAGACACCTTCATCATTGTCTCTCAAGGAACATACCCCATCAGGATTTTCACAAGATATGGTCTTCTAGGACCATTCCCATCTTGGGTTTACACATCCTCATGGAATTTCCTCTTCGAATATTATTTCCTATTGGATGCCCTACGTCATCGTCAAAGAGAATTAGAATTCATATGCTTACCCAATCCTCCATTCTCTCTTCATAACACGAATATAAGAATAATGTGCATATATCTCCCTCTCAACTAGGGAGGATTTACTCATTTCTATAAAAGGAATATACTCAAGTTACCTCTTAACTAGGGAGTTTCCTAGGCTCCCTCTTAACTAGGGACTTTTTTACAACATTAGCTATCTTCTCTTTGGTAGAGATCATCGTATTATTAGCTTCTTGTAGAGCTCCTCCTTTCTACATCATCATGTCATGGATCAACTTCGACTTCTTCATCATGGAGCATCTTCTTACAAAACTTCTTTGTAGGGCATCGACCATGTTCGCCATCACTTCCCTTCAACAAAACATAGTGTTGAACCAATAGTCGTGACATCCTTCTCTTGATTAGGATGTCATCTTCTTGTCATCATCTAGTTATCAGTTATACTGCTACCTTTCCCAAGTCATGTTTATTTCAGGATCTTACATCCAATCTTAGTTGTAAAGGAACTTCTACAACCCTCTTTCAGTAGCCCTATTACAACCCAATTAGATGATTTCTTTCAAAAATAAGAAGTGAACAACAAATCAACATTACCTCTTTATGATGGTCCTTTTTCATTAATCTACTTCTTGCAACGTCAAATTCCTTTCACATACTATATGAATCCATATCCGAGGCATACATTACCAGGGTTCCCCTTCTCCAACATATATATCAAGGTCTTCATACCTTCTCCGTGGAGATCTCATATCTAGTATTTCTTGTTATCATATTTTGATCACTTATCCTTTACTATGTGACTATAGATACATCTTTCATGAACTTTTCTTTAACCTACCTACACATATTTCTTCCTCGGGATCTTTTATAAATAGTTCCTTCATCATTGGAACCATCGTTGTCGACCACCTCATATCATTTAATATTATATTCATATATATTCTATCATATAGAAGAGTTCAAGGAACATTGTATTCATGCCTTCATGTATATTTTCATAAGGAAGAGCTCCCTTTTCTTTCATCATGCTCATTAGATAGAGCATCCTAACCATTTAATCTACAACTATGTGATGACATGATGACTACTTACAATTCCATCTCTATCATTGCAACAATGCATCCTATCATACATGTGATTCTTTCCATCATGATTGTTGTCTTCTACAAACTGAAAAGAGCTAGGTGTATTATATTATCTCAGTCATAGTAAAGGTCTTTCACTTCTTCCTTATTTGACTTCTTCTTTTTAGGATCTTCTACTTCTTCGATGACATGGGATTCATTCCTTTCCTTTCTCTTCTTGTTGTCCTCCTTTAGTTTAGGACAGTTCCTTTTGGAATGCCCATATTCATCACATTTGTAGAATTCAATCTTAGACATGTCAATTTTCCTTTGAAATATTTTTCGTGACTTCCCCTTCTTCCTTACCATAGCTACATGTGATTGAGTTTGTTTGCTTGATCCAACTTTGTTCTTTGCCTTCAATAAGGTTTCTTGAATTTTTTATAATTACCATAGATCATTGAATGAGGTAGTTTCCTTATTTCCATAGATACTAAATACAAAGTTTCCCCATTCATCTGGTAGATCATTGAGCACAATTGTGGTCATCTCTTTATTAGAAATTACTTCTCCTATTTCTTGTAGTTGATCTCTTATTTGAGATACCCTCAAAAGGTATGAGGCTACCCCTTCTTCCATTTATACCTTTATCTTGTATAGTTCAGTTCTTATTGATATAATTTCTCCTGTAGTACTTACAGAGAATAATCCCACCATTTTTTCATAGATCTCTTTTGATGTCTTCAACTTTGCTACATAAGGAATGAGAGAATCCTTGATTGACTCAATAAGGATTCTTTGAGCCCTTACTTCTCCTCTCATGTACTTTGATAGTTCTTGAGATTTATGTGGAAGAGGTTTAGTAATTGAGGCTGTGACATATTCACTAACTTAATTTTCTAACGTGATCAAATCTATTCTCTTCTTCCATGCAAGGTAATTTGATGTACCAACAAGTTTTTCATTTTCCTTGCAAGAGTAAATCATTGTAGATTGAGAATACTTATGTGTCAAGCGAATATGCTCCTTTGATGATGATATCTTCAAATATATGCCTTGTTGATGATGTTAACTTACACTACTCCTTTGTTGTTTACAATTAATTATGCCTCCTTGATGATGACTGATTGATGATCTTCTTCAAGGATGTTTAAGATGTGATCCTTTCTTCAATGTTAGGGAGATCACTTTGATTCCTTTTATGACGATGAAGTTCTTCTTATTGATTCATTTGAATGTGGAATTTATAATGTGGAGACTTATAAAAATAATTTGAATGTGATAAGTCCTTCTTTCCTTGAGAAGCATGGTCTTTGAGGTATTCTTCTTCTTTCAAGAGTTTTTTCCTTCAATATGATGTGTAGACTAGTCCTTCTTGATGTATTTTAGCTCTCCTTGATTATTTGACTTGATTCTCCTCTTATGCTTATCCATTATGTATCCTTCTTCAATTGGATGATATTCAAAGGGCCTCCTCTTCTTATTTTCACCTTATCTTTGATACCATGTTGAGAAATCTAAGGCAACTGATAAGGGTGATTTCTCTTACGTTGATAACTACTTGTGATGTTCATTAACATAACTTGAAGTACTTTGTAGTTAGCTTCTTCTTTACTTGATTATTATAGTGTTCTTATCATCAAACAACTACCAAACTAGGAAGATCAAAATGACAAGAGGAAACAAAATATAGGTTGCTAGCCATGGAGAAAACCTCTCTGGTTGAGAGGAAAACCCATAACAATTCTACTCTTTATAGAATATTCAAATGAAAAATTCGAAGACCTAAGACCCAAGACAAAGAATCCTACAAGACCAATTAAACCTTTTCCTTAATGAACTTGCTTCTCACAAAGTCAATCCAAGTCAAACTTGCTTCAACACTTCATATTTTGTCCTTACTTTAGAATTTCAGCTTCAATTATAGCTCTGCAATTTTCAGCCTTCATATAGTATTTGACTTTCATACATGTGAGTAGTTTTGGGAAGAAATAGGATCATTCTCTCATTATCTTGTCTTGGTTTCCTTTCCGTTATAACGAGAGAATGATCCTATTTCTTCCTGAAACTACTCATATGTATGAAAATCAAATACTATATGAATGCCAAAATTTGTAGACCTATAATTGAAGCCGAAATTCTAAAGTAAGGACAAAATATGAAGTGTTGAAGAAAGTTTCACTTGGATTGACTTTGTGAGAAGCAAGTTCATTAAGGAAAAGGTTGAATTGGTCTTGAAGGAGTCTTTGTCTTGGGTCTTAGGTCTTCTAATTTTTCATTCAAATAACCTATAATAAGATTAGAATTGTTATGGGTTTTCCTCTCAATGGGAGAGGTTTTCGCCATGGCTAGCAGCCTATATTTTGCTTCCTCTTGTTATTTTGATCTTCCTAGTTTGTGGGTGATTGATGATAAGAACACTATAATAATCAAGAAAATAAGAAGCTAACTACAAAGTACTTCAAGTTACGTTAATGAACATCACAAGCATTTATCAATGCAAGAGAAATCACCCTTATCAGTTGCCACCTAGAGCATTTGAGTAATTCTCCCCCCTCATTAGAAAATCGATGGGAATGAATCATATCACTCCTGAATTTTTATGGAGATTAGGAACAGTGGTCTTAAGCCAATGACCCATTTTAATAAGAATTCCTAATGTATAAAATATGGGATTATTAATATTATTGAACTCCACTAGAATAATCTTATAGTCAAAGAAGACTCCTTAGCCTCGGTGAAATTCACTATAAATTTAAAGAATTTAAAGAAGGTGATAAAATACTGGGATATCTAGAGAAGGAATAAGGAGCAGGAACTACATGAGTTGGAGAAGCATCTACAGTAAGTATCCTGGTGAGGGGGTGAAGGATTTAATGATGATGTAGCTTGGGATCCTGTGTTAATACGAGAAGGACAAAGGAAAGCCCTACTAGTGGCCAGGGAAACAACATGGATGTTGAAGAGTCATGACTTATGTCTAGCAAATGGGGATGAAAGAGAAAAAAAAATCCAAACCTTTGCAAAGGGTCGGAAAATCCAAACACCATTTGGATTTTGGTTGATGATGAAGTTGGGGAGAGTTTAGGGTTCAACGAGTTGGCACCCTTGGGGAAGGCTCATTTTAAATCTTTATTTAAGGAGCCCTAAGGCACGTCACTTACAGAGGCTCTCTAGGTGGCCCTGACTTTTCAAATATTTTTTGAGGATGAAGAAAACTAGGCTCTTTAGTAGGAGTTTATAGAGGTACAATTGAATGTGGTGCTTCAATATTTCAAAAAGGAGAAAAGCCCTGGGTCAGATTGATGGGGGGTTGATTTTTTCATAGATATTTTTGACATTGTTGGAAGGGATTCTCTGAAGGTAGTCAAGGAATGAAGGGAGGAAGGAAAAGTTCATTCGACTTTCAAATCTAATTTTATTGCCCTAATTCTAAAATTGAAAAACCATTGGAATATGTCATATTTTTGGCTCGTTTCCTTATGGAATAACATTTACAAAACCATTTCCAAAACCATTGCATTAATAATTAAGCCTATCCTCTCCAAAGATATTTCTAGTGAACAATTTGGATTTGGACACTCATGAGTCGATTTGAATTTCCCAAGAGGGAATTCATAGCTTAAAAGCCAAAAGGATAAAGGGGGGAGTTGTTATGATAGACATGTCAAAGGAATATGGCAGAGCTAGTTGGATTTACATATGGTTGCTTCTTACTCAGGTCATTTTCAATTGAGAAACATTAGTTTGGATAATGAGTTGCCTGCAAAATGTGTCTTTTGAAGTCCTTATCAATGGTTCAACCTTTGATTTCTTCCAGGATGAAAGAGGATTAAGTGAGGGATGCCCTCTCTCTCCTCTCTTGTTCTTGTTGGTGGTAGAATGTATTAAGAAATCAATCATTGATGCCACTAGAAAAGGGTGATATGATAGTATTCAGATCACACAAGGACAAGCTATTACACATTTCCTTTTTTTGGATGACATGATAATATTTTGTAATGGTAATAAGAGAGATGTGGAGACTCCAACAAGTATGCTCAAACTCTTCGGGATAGAACCATGAATGTTGATAAATGGCCAAAAATATTGCATTTTCGTGCACGAGCTAGAGGTAAAAGAGATTTAGGGTTTAGGATAGTTCTCTTCTTTAGGCCTGGATCACTTGGATGAAGGCTTCAAGTATATAGGATTTGAACTAAAACCAAATAAATACACCAAAGAGTATTGGCCTTGACTCTTACCAAAGTTGGAGAAAAGGATAAAAGTATGGAGTCACAGATGGCTTTCTAGAGATAGAAGATTAGTCTTGTTGAAGGCAGTGTTGGAAGAAATCTTGGTATATTAGAGGTCTTTAGCCTTGATCCTAAAATGCATCTTAGAAAAATATAGGCGTACATGATTCAAATTCCTTTGGGCTAGTTAGAGTGAGCAAGAAGTTCTCCCTTGTGTAAAATGGGAGCGCTTAGTTGTGCCGAAAGCAATGGGAGGGTGTGGGCTGAAGAAATATTTTTGTGTTTTCAAAATCCCTCACTGTAAAATGTGGTTGGTAGTTGAATTCTTGTTAGAACCTATGGAATTTAGTTGTTTATAAAAAATACATATTGCCAAGTGTTGGCATTATGATACAAGTGTTCTCCTTGATGGCAACTCACTCAGATGAAAGATCACAGTGCAACATAAGAACAACAAAGAATTATAGATCAGTCTACATAGAATGAAGAAAGAGAGGTATACGTAAGTTCACCTTGACCAAGCTGCATATACATGCAGGTTCACTATATATAAGTCGCGTATACATACACATGCACTTTCATATAAGGAAAAGTGCGTATATGTTGGAAAACTAAGCTTTTCGTCTGTCGTATTTGGTCCATGGTATTTTGATCCATGGTATTGATCCAAGGTATCTGGTCTGAGATATTGACCCTAGGTATTTGGTCGAAGGTATTGGTCCTAAGTGGTTTTGTTCCATGATATTGAGAAAGGCCTAAAACTATAAAAGGAGGAGAAGATCATTAGTCCATGTGTGCAAGTATTGAATATTTGATGAAGTGTGAGATCCAGTATGCAAGTTATGGGTTTGTGATGCTTTGCTTGATCTGAACTAAGGATGCACCTATGTGGATGATGATGGATGATGGATCGAGATCTTAAGGCTTGGATTGTATTATCATTATGTGGTTTGATCATGGATAGACTAGATCTGAATACTGACGCATGTTTTACTCTACAAATGTTATGATCTGGGTATGACTGAATTTTGAAATAGCTATGAAGTTTTTAAGTTAGTATTTGCAGATATGTATGCAGATTCACTTTGGTAAAAGCACGTATACATGCTGGTTTAGTTAATCAAAGTAGTGTATCCATTATGAAATATGATATCTAAATTTGAGTTGGTTCTAGTGGTCCTTGGAGAGTTCTGGGTTCTACTTGGTGTTCTAGTGACTGTATTTTGATGACAGGCCTTCAGGGATTCAGTTGTGGGTGATTCAGAGATTGATGATTGAGTATTCAATGATTGGTTAATGCAATGGTTGTATTGCAGTGATGATTGATTTTGAGCCTCAATATTGTTGATGGATCTAGTATGAAAATTGGATGAAACATGGCCTTCATATTATGGTGTTGTGTTCTAGGAGTATCCAGTCTAAAAATTTATGAAACGTGGTCCCTGGAGGAAAAGAGAAGGTCATAGCCTTTTGTAGGTTGGTGCCTACATACTGGTAAACATATCGGCTAGTACAAGAGCCAGGGGGTTGGAGCTCCCTTCTAGTAGCAGCTAGAAGACGAGTGAAGGTTAGAGCCTTCCGTAGGCCAACACCTACGTACTAATAAATGGATTAGCTAGTACAAGAGCTAGGGGGTTGTAGCTCCCTTCCAGTAGAAGCTAGATAATGAGAGGAGGTTGTAGCCTTCTATAAGTGGCTGCCTACATACTGGTATGAGTTTGCACCAGTGCAAGATTGTAAACATGTTTTTCTTATATTAAAAGAACACAATAACAGGTGGTTTTTGTCCCGCATTGGGTTTCCAACTTAAATTTGGTGTTCATGTGTGTTTCTTATATCTGATGGTTTGTTCTTATATTACTATACATGGTTACTATTTATATGGTTAATGAAGTACTGATTAAAGAAAAACATGTGATGAATTAACTGAATCTTAGGCTTGCTGGATATACACTGGTTGCCTTAAACACAATTGCTTGTACACACGGGTTACCTTCATTGAAGTAGGGTATATAAGTCCAAATATGGAAATGAAAAATATTATTGACTTGAATAATATTGATTCACCACCCCTCTCAATATTATTTCCAACACCAATCCCTTAGGACAACTGACTTAGACACCTAGTGAAAGAGAGAGACAATTGTTCTATTATTTGGAGAGAAGTTTTAAATTCCCTTGATTTGATTGAATCTATAGCCTTCGAGAGTTTGAAATGGTATAGAGGAGCTGATAGTCCAAGACACCTGACTTGGTTATGGAGATGATTTTTTACTACCATAGGTAGTTAAAGAGCACCTGGGCGATTGTGGTTTTTTCACTTTGGACCAAATTTTTAATCCAAGGTCCAGTACTATATGGAGGAAAGGGTGGCTATCAAAGGAGGCTTTTCAGTTAAGAGGTCAATAGGCTGAGTATTAGTCTAGATATATAGAATCTCTTGGATGAGGCCATATTATAATTATCGAAAGGGAGTATGAATTGGTGTGGGAAGAAGCCCAAAATGGGGCGTACTCCCCCAAGGATGGTTACATTTTAGTCCTTTCAGAGCAAGGTTGCAGGGAGGAAATTGGGTGGTGGAAGTTGTTTTGGAGAGTTAAGTGTCCTCCAAAATCTAAATTGTTCATGTGGTGTGTTTTAAATAACAATTCTCCAACTTGGGAAGTGATGCAACATATGTATATGATAGGACTGGGTTGGTGTGCATTGTGCAAGAAAAATGGGGAATCCTCAAATAATTTGTTCATCTTTTTTCCTTTTTCTTAAGGCATCTGGTAGTCTCTTTAATAAGCATTTGGGTAAGGCTAGCTTCGATTGGGGAGACTATAGACGAGGCATGGAGGGCTTGGAAATTTGATCAAAGCACTTGACTGATTATAGGTCTCCCCTTAATTCTTATTTACAATATCTGGATCACCAAGAACTAGACAATCTTTAGGGACCAACTCTCCTTTCCTATATAAGTGGATGAGGAAGGGTTGGCCATCTTAAGCCATTTCCCCCAATCTAAATATCATCTCGCTACTAGACTTATCATTAAGGAATAACCTAATACTTCAATGTCATATGGCCATTTTGATGGAGTTGCACAAGAGAAAAATAATGTGTGTAGTTGAGGGGTGGTGTTGTTCCTGGTAAACTCACATTCCTTCGATATCTTCATGGGTTTCAGTAGCAAAAATAATAAGGCAAAGTTGATGGAATGCAAGTCTCTTCCTCTATTTTCTCTAGAAAAGGGTTGTACTTCTTTATAGGTCTATGAAGATTCAAAATTAGTTGTCAATTATGTGAACAAAACTCAAGTGTAGAACAACATATATCTTTTTATTATTATGGAACAATTCTTTTATCTTATTTCTTTATTTAATGTTTTTTCATGCTCTCAACTTTATAGGGAGTGGAATTAGCTCATGGATTCCCTATCAAAACTAAGATTAAGACTAGAGTAAGGGCTCTAGTAAGTGGTTGAGAATATTAACTTTGAAGAATATTAGTTCTATCACTATCCTTATATAGACGGGGGTGAATAGGGCCATAGGGTGGCCTAGATTTGCTTCTCTTAGTAGGGAGGCAATTTTTATCCTTTCTCCTTTGATGTGGCAAACAAAAATGGGCTTTTTGGGGCGATTGTTCTCTACCTTATGTTTCAAATTATGTCTAAGTTACTGCAACAAGGGCGACAAGTGGATGCCACAACTTATCAACTTTTTTTCATGAATTTGAGAATATGCTTTTTCCTGCTATGATTGATGGTAACTTCATACAAATTGTTCATGACATTATTGATGTTTTGACTTTGTGATGTTCAAGTTTATGTTTAGATCTTGTTGGTTTTTGCTTGACTCGCAGACAACATTATTTAAGGGCTAAAGTCTCTCTATTTTGGTTAATCCATTTTTTAAAATACACCATAGTGCATGTGCAATGTGACTATTTTAGTATTTGGTAATAAATTTATGGACTTTTTTCCACATAAAAAGAATTTTATTTTAAGTTTATAGAAAGTAAAATGAATTTAAATGAAAACATTTCTTATACTTTTACTTTCCATTATTTTTACCTTTATATGTTTGTATTTCACTCTTAATATGAACTTGATATATAACATTTTAAAAATATTAATACCAAAAAAGTTTAATCAATATACATATACATATAGAGAATTCTTATTCCATGAATAAGTTCTTTAGGAAAAAATGGAATTTATTGGTTTTATATTTTGAGAGTGTTCTATGAATATATCATTTTTACTTCAAAATATAATTGTTGTATATGTTAACATTTTAATGTGTATTATATGGTTCCATTAATAGGCTCTTGAGGATGCTTGTAATTCATTCAATTATTTATTGTGAAACTCATATGTAACATTAATATCATTATATATTATTATCACTATATAACCACCTACTATATAATAAGAGAGAGAAGAGAGAGAGAGAGAGAGAGAGGAGAGTAAAGTATTAGAACAAGTTACAACAAAAATAATATTATATATGGAGTGAGTAATTATGGATTATATAATATTCTTACTTATTCAAATATGACTTAAAACATGTATTAACATTTTAATCTAAAAATTTTAACCATAATAAAATACTTCAATGTCAAATATGTATATACTATATTTAAAAAAGTATATATATATATTATATATATAATATATATATATATTATATTATATATATATATATATATATATATATGATAACATTTTATTAAATTAAAAAGTAAGAAGGTAGAGCATTCTTATTTCCATTAATAGGTTTTTGTTGTTTGCACAGGAAAGAATTTGTTGTTGCTGAATTGGCATATTGTCCATTAATATAGAAGATGGAACAATGGTTTAGGGATGCTTAATGTTTAAATATTAATACACAGATAGATATATATCACATTAAAAAAAATATGTATAATAAAAATAATTATATAGATAGATCTATGGATATTTGTTTTTTACTTGCAAATATCATTGGAATATGTATGACAATTTAATGTGTAGAATGTGAATCATAAATAATATGTGTGTGTGTGTGTGTTTCTGTGTACACACTCACAGATATATATAAAAATTAATTAAAAAAATTAATCTAGATTTTATATATAAGAGAGATATCTTATTTCATTAATAGGTTTTAATAGGAAGATTTGTAGTTCATTTATTTTTTAATATATAATTGACATATAACATTCTAA
>APFE031572888.1:74307-86820 GCA_000404065.3 Pinus taeda
TCACATATCCATCTTAACCTTTTGACATGCAAATATTTTTTTAATTTTTGCATTAAAAAAATGATTTGCATCTTGAGAAATTTGATCTCTCTGGGTGCTTGGTAGATCTAGAGTTAAGATGGATATATGTTGGTTAAATTAGAATTATGACATTGATATTATTAAATAGACACACATATCTTTGTAATTAGGTAAAAAATGGCATATAAACATGAGTTATGACATTTTAGGCATGTGATATTAGTAATCCATTATATCAGTTCATGGTATTGTAACAATGCTCATTGATCTGAAATCACCCCTAGGTGACCTCAGCAAATTAATGAAGGTATTACAGACTCATGTGCTGGTGTGTGTGTCTATGTTATCTTGTGCAATGGATCGATAACATTGCAAAATACACAAACAATTGAAACAGTAAGAGATCATAGTAAGCAAACATAAACACAACAAAATTTAATAAGGAGTTCACCCAATCCTCCTGGGCTACATCTCCTGGTCCAACCTTCAGTGGTGGCCTTTTTATTATGTTTTTAAAGGAAAGTCTTACAACAAGGATCTCAATCTGAGTCTCACTTGATAGAGGATGAATAGTAGGTTGACACTGGAAATTCCCAAGTCCTTAGAGTTCATAGACTCCCCTTACTGAATTTTGACCTCAATTGGTCTCTATCTACTCAATGTTGCCCTTACTCTGATGGTCAGCTTGACTTCTCTGTCCTCTGCAACTTTGCCTCTCTTTCTATGTCTCTCGGTCTTTGGCTTCTTCACTGCTTCTCTGCTTCACTGCCCCCTGCTCTTGTTGGCTCGTGGCTTTAAAGCCAGCTCGTTCCTCCGATTGTTCGTTTCTTCTTCCGGCTCTTTGGATTGTCTGCCCCTATCTGCTAGGACTCCTCAGCCCTGTGTCATCATTCCTGTGTAACGCTTCATAGAGAGGTGGCCACCTATCTCTTTACAAACTGAGTGTCAGTTCTTCCTCATCGATTGTTTTTTCATTATTTCCAAGATGATTATGAAACGGATCCTTTTGTTGATTCATTAGTCAAATATGACTTCAAATCTTATGTGCCACAGTTTATTTCTCCTTGGATTCTGGTCATCGATTGGGTTGAACCTCCGCTGTTGATCTGGAGCCCCCAGACTCTACTGTCTTCGCTCCTATTGCACGATTAAGTTACTCGATCGTTGCTCCGCGATGTAGGCGGTTTTTCTCCCTCCCCACTGGAAACATGTCAGTCGGTGTATGGAATCATTGGGTCCTCGGCCAAATTTGCTTACTGCCCGAAATGCCTCCAACATACTGCTTGTTTTGAGCGCGGGACCCGCCTTGTCAGTTTTAGTACTTTTCCACGGATTTCTGGTTTCCCTTCTGACTGAGAACCCGAGTCTTTCCTTCTTGAGGGGTCTTTCCCAGCGAGATGAGATTAGCGCTTTTGCGCTAATTACGTATTAGAAATAGCCTCCATTTCTGGATCTGAGCTTCCCAATTGCCATTTTTGCACCATGTACAGTCTCCATGGGCCAATGGTCAGTGTGCTTTGACCGAAGGTCCTCATTGCTTCGTGTTGGCTAGAAATTGCCATTATTTAGAGATTATTTCTGATAGCTATAAGATTTCTTGAAGTCTGTCATTCATTCTTAACAATCATCAAATTGTTTGAGGATCCAATTTGGATCACAACCTTCCCACTGAAAAAGCTTTTGGACCGCCAAAAGTGGGTTTTCAATCATCGACTAAGTGAGGATACAACTTTCTTACCTATCCAATCTCTATCCATTTTGCACTGCTTGGCTTTGAACCCCTGAGCCCAATTCTGAGGTACTCAACATCTCCCCTGTACATCGTTCTCACCTTCCTATCCAGAACTGTGTCTTCCTACAATTCAATAAGATATTCAGGTAACAGGTCATTAATAGAAGACAATTGACTCTTCTTTTTAGGATCTTCAATTAACGAAGGTTCAAATAGTCTCAAGCAGTTTGCATTCATGACTGAGTAGATGTTTATATAAGCTGGCAAATAAAGGTGAAAAGCATTCTCACCAATTTTTTCAAGGATCTTGAAAGGTCCATAGCTTATTGGTTTTAACTTTTTACCTTCACCTTGCATTTCTTCCTTGCTGATATAAAACCAGACTTGATCACCAACTTGAAAACTATGCTCCATCCGATGCTTGTCATGCCTTGCCTTGTATTTGGCCTGGCTCTTTTCTAGCTGTTCCTGTCCTACCTGATGGATCTCTTGAATTTTTTCAATGAACCTTGTTGCCTTGTCCACATTGCTATGTCCCTCAACTGTTGTGTCCTTAACAAAGACAGAATCTAAGGGAGACCTTGGTGTGAAACCAAAACAAGTCTCAGAAGGAGATCTCTGTGTGGAAGAATGTTTGGCTCGATTGTAAGCATGTTTCACATAACACAAATGTTCATCCCAAAGCTTGGGGTGTTTGCTGCAATATTCCCTGAGCAACTGGATCACTATCATGTTGACTACTTCTGTTTGGCCATCAGTTTGTGGATGGAAAGCTGTGCTTTTCTTCAGTTTGGTGTCCATTAGTTCCCATAAACGTGACCAAAAATTCCCCACAAATCTGGTGTCTCGATTAGATATAATGGAAGTGGGTAATCCAAAATGAACCCATACATGTTGAAAGAATAGTTTTGCAGTTTGTTCAGTTGTAATTTGTTTATTACGAGGTATCAAGATACACATTTTGCTGAACCTATCCACAACAACATATAGATAATCAAGACCCTTCCTAGATTTAGGTAGTTCTCCAACAAAGTCCATGGAAAAACTTTCCCAAGGATAGAAGGAACTAGCAATGGAGTGTACAAGCCTAGTTTGCTATTACTGGGCTTTCTTTTAGCACACATAGTACACTCTCCTACATATCTAGAAACTGTCTCATTCATTTTTGGCCAATAAAAAAATCTTTGCAGCTATGCAACTATTTTGCTTACCCAAAAGTGACATGATATTAGAGAAGTGTGTGCTTCTCAAATCATATTTACTCTTTCAGTTTGTGGAATGCATAGCTTCCCACAATGATACAAGACTTGGTCCTTAATATGATAATCCAATTCTTCTACTCATTTGCCTTGACTTAAAGGTGCATATACATCTTTAAAGTCTATATCTTGAGCATATTGTTCAATGTAACTTTCATGTAATATAGAATTATGCTTAATTATAGTAGATGCATTTATAATGGGTCTAGATAACACATCTGCAACTTTATTATGTATGCCCTTTTTATATCTAAGGAGTAAATGAAACTGCTATAGGAACCCCATCCACCTGTAATGTCCTGATTGCTGCAACTTAGGTTGGGAGTGTAGATATTGAAGTGGTTGATTATCAATATGGATAACTGTTTCTTTGCCCATTAAGTAATGTTTCCACTTTTTTCACACTCTATACTAATGCATACAATTCCTTATCATATGTGGGATAGTTAACTACTGCAGATTTAAACATCTCACAATGATAACATATGGGTTTACCATGTTGTATGAACATTTCTCCCGTGGCAGAGTCACTGGCACCTATTTGGATCTCAAATGGTCTTCGAAGATTTGGTAGTGCTAGTACTGGTGATGTACTAATCTTTTCTTTCAAGGTGTCTAAGGCTTTCTGTTGTTTGCCTCCCCATTGAAACACCTTGTTAAATCCTGTTAAAGCATGTAAGGGAGCTGCAATTAAGGAAAAGTTAGAAATGAACTTTCTCCAATATTGTGTTACTTCTAAGAAGCTTCTAACATCTGTAGTAGATTTGGGTTTAGGCTAGTTTACAATGAATGCCACCTTAGAGGGATCTATCTTCAATTCACAACCCCCTACTATATGTCCCAAATAATTCAAAGATGTTTTGCCAAATTCACATTTTGAGAGTTTAACTTAAAGTTTTTCTCTTTTCAAAACATCTAGTCTGCTTAACATGCTTTAAATGTTCTTCCCATGTTTTGCTAAATATTAGAATGTCATCCAGATATACAATAACAAAATCATCAAGAAATGCTCTGAGCACATCATTCATTATTCTCATGAAAGTAGCAGGAGCATTAGTTAAGCCAAAAGGCATAACCAGCCACTCATACAATCCCTGCTTTGTTTTGAAAGCAGTCTTCCATGCATCTTGTTTTGCAACTCTGACCTGATGACATCCACTATCCAAGTCTAACTTGGAAAAATAAATAGCTTCCTTTAACTGATCTAATATATCATCTGTGCGAGGAAGGGGATAATGATTTTTTTATTTTTATTTTATTTAGTGCTCAATAATCAATGCACATTCTCCACGAGCCATCTTTATTTCTCACTAAAATGATTGGTGACCCACATGCTGATGTGCTAGGTCTAATGAACCCCTTCTCGAGCAAATCCTACACCTGCTTCTTGATTTCTGCATTCTCTAAAGCATACAACCTATACATCCCAATGTTAGGCAATGGAGCATCTTGCTGCAAATTAATATCATGCACTATTTCCTTTTTGGGTGGTATACCTTTAGGTTCTTGAAACAAGATATCATACTTTGAAACAACTTTTTCTAAATTAGCTTGTTGTTTAGCATCACAACCCTCAAATACATTGGTTTCATCAGGTTTCTTTTCCTTTGCAACCATTGGTAAAAATTGTTTGCATGAATTCATAATTCGTCTCATTTTTCCTGAGTTTTTGATAGTATAATTATTCTTGAGCTTATGAGCTCTTACAAAGTATTCGATTCCATCTTTAACGAGTAGATACTTGTTCTCAACTCTATAGAAAATAGCTTTTCTATCATACAAGTAAGGACTTCCTAAAACAATTCCACATATATCCAAAGGAATTATTCTTATATCCTGACCAAAGACTTGAGTTTGGCATTGTCTCGTCACTTGTTTGTCTTTATTCCTTAACCAACCTAATGGGTATGGTTTTTTGTGAGGTGTAGTTGCTAATCCCAATTTCTTTACAATTGCTTCAGAAATTAAATTTACTTGTGAGCTACTATCAAACAAAGTATCAATCTTTTGATGTTTGGAAATAACTCGAATATGGAAAAGCTCATGTCTTTTTCTCTCATTTTCTTCATCAATAGTAGATTGTGCAGAATTGTTAGTAGATGCTTCAGAATCCTTACCTTTTATACCTGTGGCTATAATGGTTGTTTCATCTCTTGAGTCTTACCCCAAATCTTACTGAATAGCTGCAACAATATTCTTCTTCTTGCCCTCGAACTTCTCAGGTTTCAGCTCCGGATGTAGAATCCAATAGTGCTCATCATCATGCCCATCCTTTTTACAGTGAGTGCATGAAGACTTGCTTTTCTCTGCAGTGTTGGCCTTCATCTCTTTCCATTTCTCTTTTCTTTTCTCCTTATTCTTGCTTGTAATGGGCTTGGATGGTCCTCCAACCTTTGGGTTCCCATTCTTTCCTCTAGCTTCTAGATGCGTAGCTTGAACAGATACCTCATCTATACTAGTGGGATTAAACATGAGGATAGTGCGCCTCATGTAGTTGTGTACACCACCGATTTACTTCAACAGAGTCTCAGGTGAGTCTAATGAGATTCCTAGAATAAAAGCTCTCTTCCTAAATTCTTGGGTGTAACCTTGTACACCTTTCCCTTTTAATTGGCGAAGAGTTTGCCAGCTCATCATGGCTTGTTGCAAGTAGGCCAGTGGATAGAACTACTTTTTGACTACAGAAACAAATTCACTCCAGTAAGAAAGAGTCTTACCATGTCTCTTCATGTCAGGTTGGGTCCTGCCTTCCCACCAAACCAAGGCAGTGCCCCCAAGGCGTAGGCTGGCGAGCTCAATCTTGCTCTTGTTTGAGTCAATAATCTACACTTTGCAATAAATATCAATTTATCTGATCCAATTTTCCAGCTTTTTTGCATTCAACTCTCCATCATATATTGGTAAATCAAATTTAACATCTAGTTTAACCGAAGATGTCTTCTTTTTATGTTCAGGGCTATTAGGAGGTGTGAGAAATTTTTCTTCTTTCCCTTTTCCTTTTGAGTGGTCATGGAGGAGAGATTGTTCTTCTCCTTTATCTTGTTTGGAGCATGGTGATTCCTCATCTTTATGTTTTCTAAAGTCCTTATACATTTTCTCTACCATGGATCTCATGGTCAGGAAACTATCTATAAATTCAGGGTCTGGGCCCATGGAACCTTCCTCTAACATTGTCTTCTGAGGGTAGACTCTTCCAATTTTACGATTAGTTTCGACCAACTCTCCTTCTCCTAATTTGATCTTTGATCTAGTTAGCATTCAATAGGTAAATCCAGCACAAGCTTTTCTAACCTTAACAACCTAGAGCTCTAATACCACTTGATCTGAAATCACCCCTAGGTGACCTCAGGAAATTAATGAAGGTATTACAGACTCATGTTCTGGTGTGTGTGTGTATGTTATCTTTTGTAACAGATCGATAAGATTGTGAAATACACAGACACTTGAAATAGTAAGAGATCACAGTAAACAAACATATACACAACAAAATTTAATAAGGAGTTCATCCAATTCTCCTGGGCTATGTTTCCTGGTCCAGCCTTCAGTGGTGGCCTTTTTGTGATGTTTTTAAAATAGAGTCTTACAATAAGGAGCTCAATCTAAGTCTCACTTGACAGAGGATGAACAGTAGGATGACACTTGGAATTCCTAAGTCCTTAGATTTCACAGGCTCCCCTTACCAAATTTCAACCTTAATTAGTCTTTGTCTGCTTGATTTTGCCCTTACTTTGATGGTCATCTCGACTTCTCTGTCCTATGCAACTTTGCCTTTCTTTCTGTGTCTCTCGGCCTTCGACTTCTTCACTGCTTCTTTGCCTCACTGTCCCCTGCTTCCTGTCATCTCGTGGCTTTGAAGCTAGTTCGTTCCTTTGACTATTTGTTTCTACTTCTAGCTCTCTAGATTGCCTGCCCCTGTCCATTGGGACTCCTCTGCCCTGCGTCATAATCGATGTGTAACACTTCGCAGAGAGGTGGCCACTTATCCCTTTGTGAACTGAGTGTCAGTTCTTCCTGAATGGTCATGTTTTCCATTATTTCCGAGATGCTTGTGAAATGGATCCTTTTGTTGATTCATTGGTCAAATCAAACTTCAAATATTATGTGCCATAGTCTATTTCTTCCTCGAGTACAATCATCCATCGGATGAACCTCTGCCGTTGATATGGAGCCCCCAAATCCTACGGTCTTTGCTCCTATCACACGGTTGAGTTGCTCGATCGTTACTCTGTGATGTAAGCGATTTTTCTCTCTCCCCGCCGGACACGCATCACTTGGTGTATGGAATTGTTGGGTCCTCGGCCAAATCCGCTTACCGCCCGAAATGCCTTTGATATTCTGCCAGTTTTGAGTGTGGGACTTGCCTTGTTAGTTTTAGTGCTTTTCCATGGCTTTCTGGTTTTCCTTGTGACCGAGGGCTTGGGTTCTTTCCTTCTCAAGGGGTTTTGTCCAGTGATACGTGATTTGCACTAATCACTTATCAAAAACAGCCTCCATTTCTATATCTAAGCTTCCCAATTGCCATTTTTGCTCCATGCGTGGTCTCCATGGGCCAACGGTCAATGCACTTTGACCGAAGGTCCTCGTTGCTCCCTGCTGGCTGCAAATTGCCATTATTTAGAGGTTATTTCTGATAGCTATAAGATTTCTTGAAGTTTATCATTCATTCTTAACAATCATGGAATTGTTTGAGGATTCAATTCGGATCACTTATTTATAGACTAAGAATGCCTATGGTAAAGTGGAGGTAAATCTCAATTGTTGAGAATTTTTTAAATCATTTTCTAAGTGTATATATGTTTAACTCATATACTAATTATTTCTATAATTATAATAATAATAATAATTTAAAATAAAGTTATAATTTAATTATTATTATTTTTTTAAATACTGACACTATGAGATGTATTATGAAATAACTTTTTAATGCCTATAGGTGTTTACCATCCATTTAATTTATATAGTTTGGCTACTTATTTTTTTATTATCTAAAGACATTACAACATCTACCCTATACTCAGCTATAGAGAACTTCTAGGCACAATAGAGTAATTGTATTTGTATTTAGTTCACAAATCCAAACTTTTCCTTTCCATATAATGTTAAATAATCATGTGAATTGAACTAGGCATATATATATCTATCTATATATATGTGGATATATGGGGTAACATTATAATGATAGTAATATTATATTTAGAAAATGTAAGTAAAACAATTTTAGCTTTACGAAAAAGAAAAAGTTTAGTCATTAAGGAAGGTGAATTGACAATGTTCATGTTAAAAAGTATTGTGTAACTTATAAGATTTGAGATTGAAGAAAAAGTTTAATCATTAAGGAAGGTGAATGGACAATCTTCATGTTAAAAAGTATTGTGTAACTTATAAGATTTGAGATTCAAATCCTCTTTGCGTAGCTTGTGTTTGTAAAAATAATATATATTAATTGTTATCTAATTTTTTAGATTATAGTGATAGGTGTCATGAGAGTATATGAAATTAATCAAGTTACTTATAATTTAAAAAAAATGTTAAATGTTGAGTAAAAATCTAGTATTAACTATTTATATTTTTTAAAATGTCCCCATTTCAAGTGGGCTTCACCATTCATACATCTTGCAAAATAAATACTATACATAATAATTATTTATATTTCTTTAAAGATTTTTAATTTAATAGGACCCTTCATTAAGGGACGCACGCATCTTGCAAAATAAGATAGTATTACATTAATAAAAAAACTTATTTATATATTCTTTAAATATTAGATTAATAGGACATATTCTTTGGATTTAATTTTTGAGATGTAACATTTTATTTTTTATATATATATATATATTTATATAATTATATATATAATTAGGCCGATAGGCCTTCCTATGCATCAACAATCGTCAACATTTTTACCCTGCTCCGTTGGATCACAGGAAACACATTCAACCGTAGATTTGAAGTGTGCTTGCTTTTTCCAAATATGAGTTGAATTGCTTACAGCTTTTTCCCATTACTCTTGAAGATATTTTTACTGCTTTTTCCTTGCCAATTGTTGCCGTTTTTCTTCCTTGGCTTTTGGCAAGCACTGTTCTTCTTCCGTGGCTTTTTGCAAGCACTAATTAGTATTAAGCATCTTACAAAGTGCCTTCTCACATTCATCTCATCTTTTTCTTCAATACTCTCCATTACATTGCCTTACCTTGTTTCTTGTTCAAATTTGATATTTACCTTGTTTCTTGTTCAAATTTGATATTTACGGATTTTGTTTTCTTTATGCAGATGTAAGAGATTCAATACTCCAGGCCTCCATCCACTGGTTTTATCCAGTGCTTCAACCTGCTCATTCGCCGTCAAAGCTTCCAGCTGGTCAAGCGGTGCACACAATTTTATGAAACGATGAGCCGAAACATTGAAGCTTGCTACACTCTGGGCATGGTAAGCGCCCTGATTCTTTACCCCCTTTTAGCTTTATTCCTTCTATCCATTTTCACCAATAAATCTAACTTACTCTGTCAAAGCCACAGATGATAGTGGAATAAACAAATAAAAGTCCGCGTAGTAGCCCATGATATTACTTTCGCGCATTCCAGAGAGTCGACTTAATTTAATCCCCCTTCATGTGCAGATCCGATTCCACTGTCTTGAAAACTGAGGTGGCAGAGCGTCATTGATGGCCAAGGTCGCCATTTCATCACACTCCGTAGCCCTATACTCCTTAGCCATCATTCAATTCAACGGCAGCTTAAGGCACAAAGAAAGACAAGGATCTCAAAGCTAGGGTAGCCCTGTGCGCCAGGTGAGCATTTCACGTGGACGCCTTTGCGAGAGCGCGGCCACTGCCTGCAGGATGGTTACGGCGTTACCAGGAACATAGCTGAAGGAAGGCACTTTCTCGTCTACAAATATAGTATATTTCCTAATCTCAATGATTCATGACAAGTTTTTGTTAGAAGAGTCTTTATGACAGTCCTCTTTGATGTATGTAGTATAGGGCATTTTCATATTTTAATATTGAAAAACAACTTTTTTTTGAATTGTAATGTATATTTAAATTTTCAACAACTTTTCCTGAATTGCATTATAGAATTTATGGTTAGATAAAACGCTGGGCTTCAACTGTGAGGTAAAACTTAAAACGTTTCAAATCTCGGAACCGATGAACTGAACCACGAGAAGTCTCGTCCTCCTTAACAATATCCCCACAATATCCCCAAATTCTGCAGATTATTATTCGAGGCGACGACTTTAGATTCCGGAAAAATCTACTATCTATTCAACTTTTAGCTTGCAGAGTTTCTTGAACCACCCCATTTTTTTGTCCCCTTAGGGTTTACTAGGGTTTTAACTTTTTACGTTGGAAAATATAACTCAAAAGTTCCGCTTAAATTTTAAATTCGAATGCCTAATTTTTCATATTTTAATTTTGAAATCTACATTCATTTATGTCACATCTCCCCGCTTTACATGTTCGTTGACCTGCTCATTTGTAAAGGAACTGTCCAAACCTCGCACTTTAATAGTTATAAAATGTTTCGGTCACGTGTACCTTACTCGATGACTATAATTCAAATTTGTAGAGCTTAATCAATTGAATGCAAAAAGTTAAGTTAATTTTAAGCAAATACTTTATTGCTGATAGTATCAGATAAATATGTTTTAATGATGAGCACCTTGTGGTATACGTCATGTTTTAAGGATGGACGTGTATTTTAGGGTATAATTCAAATTTAAAATAGTAAAAATTGGAGTTGTGTAATGAGGCGGAAGAATTGCCCGGACAGTCAAAAAGTGGCTGGAATTCAGGGAAATTTTTTTCAAAAATTCTTGTAGAGGCAGTGTTTGAATCGTGTTTTTGATGGTAGAAATTGGTGTTTTTGATGGTGGAAATGGATTCAGCACCATCAAAAACGTCTAGGACAGCTAAAATTTTAAAGTTTAACAACTATAACTTGGATTTACTAAAATCTTTGCCGAATTTTCTCTAAATAAAACCGGAATTTCCATAACTTTCCAGGCAACTCCTCCGCCTTGTTAGACTAATTGTTTTTAAAACTGTAAAAATACATTGAAGATGTGGAAGATGTGGGAAGATTTGTCTTATAGTTATGCATGTAACATTCTAAATGAATTATCATCAAAATATGTGAATTCTTGTCAAGATTTGGGAAGATATGTATTATAGTTATGCATACAACATCCTAAATAAATTATCACCAAAATATGTGAATTGTGGTAATCCATTAATATATTTGTTCCTATCTATTGCATGTGCATTACTAAGATAAAAATGTGAAAAACTTGATTTTTAGGATATATATACAGGTAATTTATACAAGTTTAGAACCACCACATCAAATCTCATTTCCATATTGTCCGATAAAGATTATAATGTTCCAGGAATCCACAATAAATAACTAAAATAACATTATAATTTATGCTGCAAATATACAAGTAATCTATACTAAGACGTCATAATATCCTGAGTAGAAGCATTGAATAGCTTTTAAATATCTTGAGCACAAGCATTGAATAACTTTTGAAAAATATGGTTGCAATAAAACTATAAATATCGTGAGTAGAAGCATTGAATAGCTTTAAAATATCTTGAGCACAAGCATTGAATAACTTTTGAAAAATAAGGTAATGTTACTACTAAATATAATTACTGTACCAAAATATTGGAAAGCAATCCAGGATGGAATTGGAAAGCAATCCGGGATGGAATTGGAAAGAAATATAGGATGTAATTGCAAAATATCGTTTTATCTTTCTGAAAATATCTTAATGTTACTAAGAAATATTAGTACCAAAACATTCAAAAGCAATCTACGATGAAATTGCTAGAATGAAATTGCAAAGAAGCTCGTTTCAATTAGACAACAACGGAGTTTCAAGGTGTGTAAACATAGATAACAACAAAGTTTCAAGGTGTATGAACTTTTATAATGAACAAGATTTCTAAAAACATGTGTGAACTTTTATAATGAATAGCATTTCTAAAAACAGCGACTGCAATTGCTATAATATAAGAGTCTTTAAAGTTTTTAATTTTTTTTTTTTTTAATTAGTAATTATGATATATATAATTGAAAATAAGTAAGCAGTAATTTTAACTATTTCAATAATGATGATATATTATAGTTTTGTGATGGAGGAGTTTGATGACGACAAACTGCAATAAAGATATACATTTAAAAACAATTATAAATAAATTTTAATCAATTTAAAAAAATATTAATTAATAATATAATCTAAATATGTTAATTGAATTTAAATGGTGATTTTTAACATTCTCTATTTTTAATAATTAAAATGATTAAAATGGTGGTTTCTAATATTCTCTATTTTTAATACTTTGTTATAAGTATATAAATTATTGTTTATATATATATGTATATACAAAACTTATTACCTATAATAAACATTCATAAAACTAAAATATCATTTTTTACAATATTATATGAAATTTAAATTTGTCAATATATATGGTATAAGGCATAGAAATTGTAT
>APFE031572890.1:0-25278 GCA_000404065.3 Pinus taeda
ATTTATCAAAATCCTTTTATTCTTTAGACTTTAAATGCAGAAAAGGTTAGGAAACTTATTAGAAAACCACTAGATTACCATTCAAAAAGCATACCTTTCAAACGCTCCACAGCAGGCATAGTATTCCAGAGACGGAATAAAGTGCACCAAAGAGGTTGACAAATTGTTGGATCATGCACAAGAGAATGTGAGAGCACCCACTTCTTAGGACAGGCAGAGGAGGTCACTTGAGAGGTATAATGGATACATGGTTCTTATGGGTGAATTTGTTATGACTGAGCCATCTTACTTTAAGGAAGCAGTGTAGCAATTGGTTTAGGTTCATGCCATAGTGGAGGAGTATGACTCCAAAGTTCAAACATTATTTGGGATGTGATCCTAGGACCGGAGGACAAGTCAGTGGTAAGCTCACGTTGGCTTTACAAGGTAAAGAAAGCTACATAGGGTAGTGTGGATATTCATAAGGCTAGATTTGTGATTTGTGGCTTTTCACAGGTAGAGAGGATTGACTATGATGAGACCTTTTCTCTTGTTACAAGGTACTCTTCAATCAGATCTATATTGGCACTATCAGCAAAGATGGGTTAGAAGATACATCAAATGGATGTAAAGACAACCTTCCTTAATGACATGATTGAGGAAGAGGTGTTCATATAGCATCCTGAAGGTTTTTAGACCTTCGACTGTGAGTAGCACGTGTGTCAGCTCAAGAGAGTGTTGTATAGGCTGAAGCAAGAACCCCATGCTTGGTACACCAGGATAGATAGCTACTTCATCGAGTTGGGCTTCACAAAGAGTGAAGAAGATGTGAACTTGTACCACATAGTGATGCAAGGTAAATTGTTGATCACTGTGCTTTATGTTGATGATGTCATACTGACAAGTGATGTTCAACTGATCAAATCTTACAAGGAGGACCTTGTAAGAGAGTTTGAGCTGAAGGACATGGGGCTCATGCATTACTTTCCTGGAATGGAGGTATGGTAGGGAGATGGGGAGTTGTTTGTGTCACAGGGCAAGTATGTCAATGAGATACTCAGGAGATTCTACATAGAGAGCAACAAATCCATGGAGACTTCTCTAGCAAGTAACTGGAGGAAGGAGGATGCTACTTCAGCGAATGTAGTGGAACCTACTATTTATAGGAAGTTTTTGGTTTCACTCATGTACTTGGTGAACACATGACCAGATATGTGCTATGTAGTTAACCAGGTTATTCAATCGATGGTTAGGCCTACTAAGTTGTATTGGAAGGCATCAAAGCATGTGTTGAGATACCTCAAGGGCACTTCTCAGTATGGGTTATGGTATAGATGGACAAAGGGAGTGAAGTTTCAAGGCTTCACCGATGTGAATTCGGTGGGGATTCCATATGGCTGGAAGATCACATTAGGAGGGATCTGTAATATTGGGTCAGCGACAATTTCTTGGTATAGCAGGAAACAGAGATCGGTTAAACTCAATTCGGAAGAGACAGAGTACATCCCTGTGAGTCAGGCAGCATGTCAGACCATCTTGATGAGGAACATCCTAGTTGGTTTTTTTGGTCAGTAGATGGATCCAACTGTGGTTTAATGCAATAATAAGAGTTGCATCAAACTCTCTAAAAATCCAGTTTTTCATGATCGGTACAAGCATATTGATTTCTAATTTCATCATCTCAAAGATTGTGTATTGAGGTGGATCATGTTGTTAGAGTACATTCCCATGGAGGAGCAAGATGCTGACATTTTGACAAAGGCATATCAAGATGTAAATTTGAGTTTCAAAGAGACAAGATTGAGGTAGCTAATAACCCCTTTCTTGTTAAGAAGGAGTGTTGAGAAATGGAAACAAGAAATTATAGTTTAATTTGTCATTGAATTAAACTATGAATTAAAATCGAATTCTATTCTCATGGCAACTTGTAAATAGTTAATTAAGTTCAATTACCTTAATTAGCTTAGAAATTCGAGTTGGAAATCTTTTTGAAGTCATGTATATGCTCTCCCTAAGTTTTAGGGGTCTAGTATCAGTTTAAATTATGAGTTGTAATTAGATAACTCAGTTTAGTGAGTTATGTTCAGTTAAATTATTTCCAAAATATTTGTGGAACTAATAGAGAGTTAACAGTCAGTTGGTGAACTAGTGCATCCACAAGTGTCACTCTATTTAACTAAAGATTCCCTTATCAGAAACTCATGCATGTCGATCCTGAGAAAGACCCAGTTGATACTAGAGTGCAACAACAATGTACTGTTAGTTGTGATTTACTGAGTTGTAAATATCATGTATGCAATCAGAGATATGTTTAGATTGTGAAATTTTGGAAGCATGAATTCCCTTTAAATACGGGTTATTCATCCTAGGAATTATGCAAGAGAGTAGGGGATTAGAGATATGCAAAATTGGTTAAGTGTTGGCCAAGATCTTTCTTGTGAGAAAAGAGAGTGGAGAATACTTATGCGGAATTGTTCTAGTGAGAACAAGCTTTGTATCTTCACTCATATTTTTTATATATGCAATACAGATAGTGGGGTTTTGAGCAGTGGCTTTCCCCAGATACATTTTTTGTTATGTGCCATTGATTTATCTTCTTCTTGTTCATATTTGTTTCAACGATCTATTGGCTTCTACTTGTTGAAAGTAGAAGTAGATTCTTGTCCTATGCTTTAGTAAATTACATAAGCTTGTGAATCTACAAAATTTTCTACACTTTCCTTGTTTACAAAGGGTTTCTTCACCTTCTGGTTACATTGTTCAGCCAGCATGCCTCTTCACAAAGTCAAGTTTCTCTATTGTTAGTAATAAATTATTATGTATTTATGAATTTATTTAACACTTCTTCTAACCCTCTAAATTCCTAACATTCTGGCTTGTTTCCTCTTCTAGGTGCTCGATTATCTACTATCCTTCCTGGTCAAGAAGAAATTTCTTCTTGTACTCTACTCACCGAAACCATCTCCAGGTACTGTTGGATTACTTTTGGAGGGTTTTGTTGATGTAATGTTAATGGGGTTTGGGATTTATTCTTCAATAGTTAACATTACGGATACTATTCCTCCAATGATGTAGTCAACGAATGAGTTTTGGTTGGAAACCTATTCAGGTATATTTTATTTGTTCTTTATTGGTTAAAAAAACTCATTTTAATCAGTTTATTCACTTCTTTATACATTTGGAATGTATACATGTTTACTTGGATGCTTCAGTATTAACCAGTTTTTAGTTGATAGAAACTGCTGCAGATATTGATTAAATTGTATGGAATTGTTCAAATGATTGTATAATATTAGGGTATTTACATGTTACATTTTCAATGTGGTTTTTGTTTCATTTTGAGTAAAATTTTAATACTCTGGAGACTAGAATACTATTTTTTTTTGTTAGTCTATCATATCCTATCCAATAGACAAATATAAATTACTTCTATTGTCATAATTTGGGTGACTATGTATTGTGCTACACTAGAGTCCACACAAAGACCACAGCGTTATATGCATAAAATTTCTTTATTTTCCTGCAACAAGGTTCTCCATTGGTTATTTGATATTTTCTTTTCTCATAGTTGATAAACGAAATTTAATAATCCATAGCATTAGAAAAGAAAACTCATAACAAAACTACTAGGTTTCTCTATTTAAATTCACATCTCCATAATCACACCAAATTTCAATAAACATAAACATACAAATACTTAAATATGTTCTCTACAGTAGTCGATACAGAAATTCCCTTCACCTTGTAGAAGTAATGCTAGTTTCCACCCAGCCATGAGATCAGTCTCAGAATGAATCTCCCCCCGTGTTATTCTCACAAGTAGGGTAGTCTGTAACATCTTACATCTACTTTTTCTGCGAGTATCTGGTCCTAACCAGACTTAGTCTAGTTAGCCTGTATAAATCCATCTAACCCTTCAGCATGGATAATATCTTAATTTGTTTACATATTTTTCCTTTCTCCCTTCTGCTAGTTACCTCAGGTACATATTACCCTTTTGGTTCCATATTTTGAGAATTAATTCTCAAGGAGAAATTATGGGCAGGTAATCGCCTGACCATAACTGTCTACCCAACTTGACATGAGAGATACAACTGGCATTCCTCCCAAGGTGTCTCGACTTCTGCACAACTTAACAACATAATTTATTTATCAAACAAATTTAAATATTTCAATTGTCATTGACCTTTCCTACGTTTATGCAATAGTATCATGTATTTTACTGTGGTAATTAATATTTACAAAATACCAGGAGGTGTTATATCTCTGCCCCCTTAGATTAAACATCACCTCGATGTTTGTGGACTGCTAGAACAACTGTGGGTATGTTTCCTTCATAATTTTTTCATCTTCCTAGGTAGCCTCATTTGGGCCAAAGTGATGCATTTCACATTAACCTGGGTGATAACTCGCTTCCACAGCATTACTTCTCTCCAATTGAGTATACATAGGGGCTTGACAAGGAATTCGTCATCTGAATCGACCTAAATACACATTCCTTGAGAAATATGTCAGTTTCTCTTTGGTATTTAAATAATAAAAATATATAAACATAATGTACTTATGGTTACATAAGTTACTTGTATATCCTACCAACTGATTATATCGATAGGATCATATATTTTTTTTTTTTATGCAGAAACACAAAAGACATTATGCACAGGTGTGTAGCTAGGCAAGGTTAGTTGATAAGCTACAGGCCCAATGCGAGCCAGAATTTGAAAAGGACAACAGAACGGGGCACTAGCTTGAAACGACCTCTCCATTGCAAGGTACTTTTCTTGGGTCTCACTCATACATATACGTGGTCCCGAACTTGAAATTATCATAAGCTTCCTTTTCTGACAGCATAGGATTTCTACCTATCTTGAGCAACTTTCAAAATCATTCACTTTCTTCACTGCATCTTCCATCTCTTTTAACATATCAAGACCCATCATTAATTTATCTTCAAGGAATCCCTAGTTCAACGGTGTTCTAGACCTGCGACCATATAAAAATTTGAATGGGCTCAACTGTAAGGATGCGTAGCAGTTGTTATTCTAAGAAAATTCCACCAAGTGTATATAATCTTCCCATTTAGATGGTTGTTGCATCACATATATTCTCAGCATCTTCAATTACTTGATTTACTTGCTCAAATTTCCCATCCATCTGGGGATGATACATCGTCCTAAAATGTATCTGGGTACCTAAGCCTTCAAACAACGATTTCTAGAATGCAGATGTAAACTTCACATCCCTATCTAAGATTATTTCGTCTGGTATTCCATGCAGTCTAAAAATATATTTCATAAATATGCTAGAAATTTGAGAATTTTTAAAGGTATATTGTACTGGAATAAAATGATCAAATTTTCTCAGCTTATCTACTACTAATATTATTGAATCATTTTTTTCCTTAGTCTTAGGAAAGCCTGTAACAAAATTAATTGTAATCGTCTTCCACGTCCATTCTAGAATATGCAATGGGTGAAGCAACCCAGTTGGATGTTGGTGTTCTGTTTTCACTGGTTAACATTCCAAATAGTGGGCTATATAATCTGCCACGTGTTTCTTCATGCATGGCCAAAAATATTATTTTCTTAATGCAGTAATTAAATTATGGGAGTCGGGGTGAGCTGCATAAGGACTTCAATCGTACTCATCTAGAATTAATTTCTTAATACGTTTCTGATTGGGAACATACACCCACCTCTATAAATCAACATTTCTTCTTCATTTACCTTATATCCTAATTATTGTTAATTGTTGTTTTGGATTTAGGCTTGTTGCCATAAAAATTTGTATTCAAGGTCCCTCTAGGCAGCTTCTTTAATCTATTCCTTGAATTCAGTTTGAACTTCACTAAATGAAATCTCGTAGACACAATTTAACTTTCGGCTTAATGCATCTGCTACCTGGTTTTCCTTCCCTTTTAAATGTTTAATTTCAAAGCCAAATTCACTCAGGAAGGAAACCCAACGTGCATGTCGAGCATTCAAAAATAGGCTACCTAAAATATTTAGTTAAACTATGATGATTTGTCATTAGCAAAAAAATATTCCCCAATAAATAATGTTGCCACATGGTTAATGCATGTATTATCACAGTGAACTCCAAGTAATAAGCGGAGTATTTTTTCTCATGTTCATTTAGATTCTGAGACTCATAAGCTATAATTCTTCCTTCTTGTGTTAATACTCCCCCTATGCCTTGCTTACAAGCATTGGTGCAAACAACAAATTCCTTGTCTGGATCAACGATGATTAAAAAAGGAGCAGTGGTAAGTAAGTGTTTCAATCGGTCAAAACTATCTCGACACTCAGTTTTCCACTTGAAGTTTCTTCCCTTTTTCTGTAAGGAGGTAATGGGATATGCTACTTTAGAGAATCCTTCAACAAACCTTTTGTAATGTCCCTCCAGTCCCATAAATGATCTCATGTTAGCCAGATTTTTCAAAATTGGCCATTCCATTATGGTTTTTATTTTCTCTGGTCCACAACAATTCCATCCTTAGTTATGACATGTCCTAAATACTAAATTTGTTCTTTAAGGAAATCACATTTACTGTATTTTTCATACAATTGATGCTCCCTTAAGGTCTGTAAATCAATACACAAATGTTCCTTATGTTCTTCCATGTTTTGTGAATGCACTAGTATATCATCAATAAAGATCAATTCAAACTTATCCAAATATTGATGAAAGATATTGTTCATAAGACACGTAAAAATTGTTGGGGTGTTAGTCAACCCAAAGGGAAAGACAACAAATTCGTAATGCCCATAGCGAGTCCTAAAGTTTGTTTTGGTTGTATCTTCTTCTTTTATTCTTATTTGATGGTAACCCAAACAAAGGTCGATCTTAGAGACTATTGTAGCCCCTTTCACCTGATCAAAAAACTCATCAATATGGGGTAAGAGGTAATTATTCTTAACTATAAACTTATTTGTATATAATTAATACACAAATGCAAGGTTCCATCCTTCTTCTTCCCAAAAATTACAAGAGCTCCCCAAGCTAACACACTTGAGCGAATGTACTTTTTATCTAATACTTCTTGTAATTGCATTTTAAAGTCCATTAATCCTGGCAGAATCATACGATAAGGTACTCGAGATACCGGAGCAACTGTAGGAACTAGTTCGATGTTAAAATCTATCTCTCATTTTGGAGGCAATCCAAAAATATCTTCAAGAAAAACATCAAGAAAAATTTGTACAACAGGTAGATTTTCCAAGGTGGCAATTTTTTCTTTTGAGTTTGATTATCCTACCTACACTACATAAATTTGACACTGCTTCTGAATACATTTTTCTAGTTGGGAAGTGGTTATTGGTCTTAATTTCATGGGTCTTTTCACTCCTTAAATCTCCTGTCTGATTCTTTTTTTACTTAAATAATTAATAGTTTTATCCTTACAATTGATTAGGGACCAATGTCTCTCTATCCAATACATGCCTATTAAGACATCATAAGATCCTAAGTGTAAGGCATTCAAGTTTGCCATAATTGGCTGACCTGCCAACTCCATGGGGCAACTATTGACCTTATCTACCACCCCATCTGCAAACAACATTTTTATACCACTTTGGGGTTTATATAACTCAAGCTAGCCCCTAGATCAATCAAAATAGATATAGTTTGGTCAAAAATATTACCTTTAAATTAGACTATAGTTGGTTGATACTCAGTCTGATGGTCTTCAAAAGCAACATTAATTCTGGGAAAACTCCTTGCCACTTCTCCTATAGTTGATGCTTCTTGAATCTATGTGCCCTGATCGGTCCCCTTACAATAAGGATAATTTTTAACATAATGTGGTCCCCAACATCCCGAAAAGGTCTAGCTATTAGTTCCTTTTCATTTTTATTTTATTTCTCATAAGTTTTTTATTGATTTGGAAATCAAGACCTTTGCTGGGTCTTATTAGCATTTTGATTCTGTTGATTTTTGTACGGTCCTTTAACATTTGTGGACTTATTTCCTTTAACACCTTGTGAAAAATTAGATCACTTCTACTCAGTCCACCTTTTTCCTCTATCTCCCTTTTTCTTGATTTCTTGATAACATATGCACGCCTTCCTTATGACTTCTTCAATATTTTTTGGATTATCAAACTCTAAATGCTCTTTCATGAATGCAGGCAAAATACTAATAAATCATTGAACTTTTCCTTTTCCTCGTGTATATATGGAACATATCATAACAAGGATGTGAATTTTGTTATGAACTCGTCCATAGTCAGTTGTCTTAGCTGAAGGTCATGAAATTTCTTCACCATTTCATCATAAAATATTTCAGTTAAATACTTGTCTTTAAAATGCTTCTAAAAGTTTTCCCATGTTACATTTTGTTCATTAATTTCGTGTACTGTTTTCACTTCTTCTAACCATCAGGTGGATTTTCCTTGTAGTTAATAGATCATTAATCAATCCTTTAGATTATGATCATATTCATGCAATTGAAAGTATTTATTCATATTGATAAGTTAGGATTCAACAGCCTCCTCTTGCTCACCACCAAAGGTTGGAGGTTTTATCTTCTTAAATTCTCCCTCCAGCTCAACCTTCTGTCTTTTGTATTTTTTATGATCTGATACATTATCCAATTCTTCTTCCTAATTTTCTTGGTTTCCTTATGATTCTAGATTTTCATCCCTAATCTCTTTATTACCCATCATATTCTCTTGCACTAGACTAGGAATGTGTTATTGTTGGTTTTGCCTGTCAGACAAACCTTTCATAATTTTTCTTTTTCCTACATCAAACTCTCATTGTCAGCTCATAATCTAGCCATTTCATTCTTTAGCTCTTTGACTATCTCTAGTATAACAGCCTCAGTGGTGTGTGATTCTTCCCCCAACTACACCCACATTTCCGGATTATTTTGTAGAAAGGGTGTTGAACCTACTCCTGTCACAGGGCTTACTGGTGTGAATCCTTCCCTCCTCATAATTACTTTCACTCTTCACCCTTTCTCTCTCTGTGAACATCACAAATGTTGATATTCCCTTGTCTACCCAGAGATCACAACTTTGTAACTTAGCTCCGATACCACTTGTCATATACCTATTAAACATAACATTTATTACATAAAGAATGTTATTTACTTGACATGAAAAGAAATTTTGTTTGTATGTAAATGTACATGGTACCGACTAAGTAACTTAGACATTGTTTTTTGTAATATTATTAAATGTATTAAACCATGCCTTCATTCATTTTCCATTACACTATACCATGATTCATAACCCAACTCAGTGTTAACAATCCCACCATAGTTATCAGTGTAGGTTACGGTTTGGGAAAAATTTTGAACTCATATGTTGTGCTTTCCACCTCATGATCCTTGCCTTGGGATGCGAAATTCATCTACGATCCAACAAATATTCCGCACTATGGATGGTGGAGATCTGAGGAAGGCGTTTCTTGGCAACTGCCCAGCTTACCTACTCTAGCATTGTATCATTTGATTCGACTACTCAAGGGTTTCAGAGCTACCCCATCGTATTGTTTCTATAAATTTCCAATGCAAACGACAACACTTTCAGTTTATTTTTCATTTATTATCTACTATGACTGGATGGTGTCCTTGCCTAGACTTACAGGATTTCTTGAGTTTTCTATCACGGGATTTTTCCTAATTGTTTATCGAGTATTTTGTTCCACTTAGAAATGTTATGACGACAGAAGGTGGTTTACGGAGAATGGTGGCTAGTAAGATGGGTTTCCATCTTTCGGTAACTTTCCTTATTTACAAAGGGTTTCTTCACCTTCTTCTTACGTTGTTCAGTCAGCGTGCCTCTTTATATAGTTAAGTTTCTTTGTTTTTATTAATAAATTATTATGTGTATATGAATTAATTTAATAGTTCTTCTAACCCTCTAACATCCTAGCATTCTACCTTGTTTCCTGTTCTAGGTGCTCAGTTATATGTTTTCCTTCCTAGTCAAGAAGAAACTTGTTACAGTACTATGCTCACTAAAACCATCTCCAGGTACTTCTAGATTACTCTTAGAGGGTTTTTCCTATGTAATGTTTGTAGGTTTTAACCCCGTACAGAAATTACCTGCATACGAATTCTAAATCACAAGAAAAATAAAAATGCGAGAGCATAACCCATAAAACACATATACACAGAGATTTCCCACTGGATCTCAAATCCGAGACTACCAACTTGATTTTTCATTATGTTCCTTTCAATGTTACAATACATATTTATACATGCCGAAGCATCCAATACCATGGACCGAAAAACCATCGAGTCCAAAACCATGGACCGAAAACCATAGGTAGGTTCGCCAAACCTAATATAAGGGTAGCCAAAAAAATTTTTCTCGGGCGCTGCCGCCGAACCCGTAGAGGGGGGCTACCGCGCCCCCTCTAACCCCGGAGAAACAGGGGGGCCTGCCGCCCCCCTGTGACCCCCGCCCTGCGCAATCGGCGCGGCGAAGGGGGGGCTCCGACCCCCTCTAACCCCCGGTTTCACTACGTAGGTTAGTCGTGGAAAGAATATAACACAACCCAACAATGTTAATGGGGTTCAGGTTTTATTCTTCAATAGTTATCATTACCAAGACTATTCCTCTTATGTTGTAGTCAACCAACGAGTTTTATCGGCAAACCTACTCGGTTATATTTTAATTGTTCTTTCTTGGTTGACAAAACTCATTTTAATCAGTTTATTCACTTGTTGATACATTTGGCATGTATACCTATTTATTTGGATGCTTTGGTATTAACCAATTTCTAGTTGATAGAAGTTGTTGGCAAATATTAATTAAACTGTATGAAAATTTTCAAATGACTTTATAAAATTAGGGTATTTACATTTTATAGTTTTAATGTGGTTGTTTTTTCATTCTAAGTAAAATTATAATAATATAGAGACTAGAATACTGATTTAATAAAGGAAATTAGTTTGATGGAAGTAGATTACCACTCCAACACCATAAGGGAACAGTGTGCTCGACTGTCTCCATTGAAGAAGCCCCATAGAATACCATAGGAATGCTCTAGCATGCAAGGTATTCTCTAGTATATAGGGCATGTGCCTTGGAGAAGATTTTTTTTAGTTCGATATTCTTTTGTAATATAAATAATTTTGGAAGTGCATAGTTCAAGACCCATCACCTTTTCTTATAATAGAAAGGAGTTGTGACTTCTCTATATATTGTCAATCGTAATGCAAGAGAGATTATAGAATGGTCAAATAGTTTTATCTAATGGCTATTATCTTATAATTCCTACAAGTGATTTGAGATCCAATGAGCTTTGGTATTAAAGTTTGACAGAATGTTTGTAAAAACCTATGTCATAAAGGGACAATTTACAAAGAGAGGCAAAGGTGTCTCCTCTTACTGATTACATAATGGGCATTTTCTAGGCCCATGCCAACCACGGGAGGTGAGAGCCTTCTAGTTGGGCAGCTTCTTACTCTGGGATAGCTAAGTGGAGAGTTTTTATTTTAAAGGGGCACTAAATTTTAGATATCCTTCCACCACTAGAGCTTTGGGCCTTCAAAATGTGCCTTGAACAATAACTTGCATTCAATATTAGCATTAAAGTCTCAGAGCCAAAGGTCTATTTGGCTGATAAAATCGTAGGAGAGAAGGGTTCCTTGTTCGAGTGGGAGCAATGGCAGAAGATGGTAGGTTTAGGGTCAAAAAATTTAACGGCCAAAACTACCAGTTGTGGAAGATGCAAATGGAAGATTATCTGTATCAGAGAGATCTTTATCAACCATTGAGCGAAAAGACAAAGAATTCGACGAGTATGATAGACACATAATGGAATATTCTCGGCAGAAAGGCACTTGGAACAATACGGCTATGCCTAGTAACGTCAGTAGTGTTTAATATTTGAAAGGAAATGACAACAGAGGGTTTAATGTCGACATTGGCCAAACTATATGAAAAACCCTTGGCCTCAAATAAGGTATTTCTTATGAAGCGTTTATTTGATATGAAGATGTCAGAAGGTGGATCTATTGTTGATCATTTAAATGAGTTTAATACAGTTACCAGTCAGTTAAGTTCTGTAGGGGTAACTTTTGATGATGAATTTAGGGCTCTGTTATTTCTGTGCTCATTGCCAGAAAGATGGAATGGTTTAGTTATGGCCATTAGTAACTCTATCTCTGGATCTAGTACTTTAAAGTTGGATGATGTTGTCGGTGCAACCTTAGCAAGGAAATGTGATGGAAAAGCTCCGGTGAGACATCAGGTAATTCTTTGACTGCAGAGACTAGGGGAAGAAAAATGGAAAGAGGAAAGAGCCAAGGAAAATGCAGTAACTCAAGAAAAGGTAGATCCAAGTCTAGATCAAGGATAGTGTTTTGGAAATGTGGGAAGAAAGGACACCTGAAGAAAGACTGCAAGTCTCGAAAGGGAAAAGAAGGATATGCGCAGCAAGAAAATAATCATGAAGTGAATGTAACAGGTGATTTGTTGCAAGATGCTTTGATTCTTTCATTAGAAAATATTATTGATGCCTTGGTGGTACATTCAGGGGCCTCATTCCATGCCACACCTGATAGGAAACATTTTTATGATTATGTTCAAGGAGATTTTGGAAAGGTTCGATTGGGCAATGATAAACCCTATAAAATCATTGGAATGGGTACAGTTTTCATAAAAGGGAAAAATGGAAATCAATGGCTATTGAAGGAGGTAATGCATGTTCCAGATATGAAGAAAAATCCGATTTCAACAGGGCGGTTGGGAGGTGAAGGTTGCGTAACTACTTTCAAAAATAAAACCTAGAAAGTCACTAAAGGATCCTTGGTAATAACGAAAGGAGGAAGGGTTGGTACATTGTATTTATGCAATGGTATTTCTAATTTCGTTAATGCTTTAACCTCTACAGGAGAAGATACAGCATTGTGGCATCATAGGCTCGGGCACATGAGTGAGAAGGGGATGCAGATTCTTTACTCAAGAAACTTTTTGCCAGGTTTGAAGCATGTTGATTTAAAATTATGTGAGAATTGTGTTTATGGAAAATAGAAGAGAGCTAGATTCCTTAGAGTTGGGAAAGAAAAGAAGAGCGAATTAGAGCTTGTGCATACAGATGTATGGGGACCTACTCAAGTATCATCTCTTGGTGGCTCTTGTTATTATGTTACTTTTATTGATGATGCAACTAGAAAAACCTGGATTTATTGTATTCGAAATAAATCTGATGTATTTGATACTTTCAAGAAATGGAAAGCTTTGGTTGAAAATGACAAAGGAAAAAGGTTAAAGTGTCTCAGATCAAACAATGGAGGTGAATATTTCAGCAAAGAGTTTGATAGGTACTGCGTAGAGAATGGAATTCATAGAGAGCAGACAGTTCCAGGAACACCACAAGAAAATGGCGTGTCAGAAAGGATGAACAGGACAATCATGTTGCGTGCATGGTGCATTGGATTGTATGCAGGATTGCCTTTACAATTTTGGGCAAATACTATAGATACTATTGTTTATCTAATAAACAGAGGGCCTTCAAGTTCCTTAGATGCTGGTATTCCAAAAGAGGCATGGACAAGTAAAAAGGTAAACTATTCTTTTTTAAAGACTTTTGGTTGTGAAGCCTTTTTCCACTTTAACAAAGAAAATAGAACAAAGCTTGAGGAAAAATCAAAGAAATGTACCTTTATTGGATATGGTGTCAATGATTTTGGTTATCACTTTCATGATTATGAAAAACACAAAATCATTAGGAGCAAAGATGTCATATTCAATGAAAAGGTTTTGTATAAGGATCAATAGCAGGAAAAGAAACAAGAAAAAGAAAACAGAGAATACACAGTGCTTGACGCCATCACAAGAAAAGTGATGGTGCCTGAAAATCATAGTGATCAAGAGCTAGAACAACAACCACAATAGCAGCAAGCACCTCAAACACCTGAAAGTGGTGTTAGAAGATCTACCAAGATAAGTAGACCCCCTGAATGATACTCTCCTTCATTATATTATGTAATTGTTGACTGATTCTGGTGAACCAAATGTTATGAAGAAGCAGTGTAGGTAGAAACCAAGAAGAAGTGGGAGCAAGCCATGAAAGAAGAGATGGACTCCTTAGCACATAACTAGACTTGGGACTTAGTTAGGTTGCCTACAGGTAAAACAACATTGCAGAATAAATGGGTTTACAAGTTGAAGGAAGAAGATGGAGGTAGAAAAAGGTATAAAGCTAGACTTGTGGTGAAAGGATTTCCACAGAAAAAGGGTATATACTTTGATGAAATATTTTATCCTGTTGTTAAAATGACTTCAGTCAAAACTATTTTAAGTCTAGTAGCAGTTGAAGATTTTCATCTTGAGGAATTAGATGTAAAGATAGCCTTTCTCCATGGGGATTTGGAGGAAGAGATAATATGCAGCAGCCACAAAGATATGAGGTAAAAGGGAAGGAGAAACTAGTGTGCAGGTTGAAGAAAAGCCTATATGGTTTAAAACAGGCTCCAAGGCAGTGGTATCTAAAATTTGACAGGTTTATGTCTGAACAAGGTTATACTAGATGCCACTTTGATCATTGTGTTTATCTCAAAAGGCAAAATGATGGCAGCTATTTTATATTGTTATTGTAAGTAGATGACATGCTTGTTGCAAGTTCTAACATACAGGAAATAAATGAGCTCAAAAGAAAATTGGAAAACTCATTTGCAATGAAGGATTTCGGTGCTACAAAGCAAATCCTTGGTATGAGAATAACTAGAGACAGGAAGAATCACAAATTAACATTGTCTCAAGGTGAGTACATAGAAAAGGTGTTGAAAAGGTTTAATATGAAGAATGTAAAACCAGTTAGTATACCTTTGGCTAGCCATTTCAAATTAAGTAAGGAGGAGTGTCCCAAGACTCACGAAGAAATGGCTCACATTATCTACTGTGACTGGATGGTGTCCTTACCTAGACTTACAGGATTTCCTGAGTTTTCAGTCATGGGATTTTTCCTATTTTTTTATCGAGTGTTGTGTTCCACTTAACAATGTTGTGACGACTGAAGGTGGTTTACAGAGAATGGTGGCTAGTAAGAGGGGCCTCCATCTTTCGGTAACTTTCCTTATTTAAAAAGTGTTTCTTCACCTTATTCTTATGTTGTTTAGTTACTGTGCCTCTTCATAGGGTTAAGTTTCTTTGTTTTTATTAATAAATTATTATGTGTTTACGAAGTAATATAACAGTTCTTCTAACCCTCTAACTTCCTAGCATTCTGCCTTGTTTCCTGTTTTAGGTGCTCAGTTATATGTTTTCCTTCCTAGTCAAGAAGAAAGTTGTTACGATACTCTTCTCACTAAAACCATTTCCAGGTACTTCTAGATTACTCTTAGAGGGTTTTTCCTATGTAATGTTAATGGGGTTTGGGTTTTATTCTTCAATAGTTATCATTACCAAGACTATTCCTCTTATGTTGTAGTCAACCAACAAGTTTTGTTGGAAAACCTACTTGGTTATATTTTAATTGTTCTTTCTTGGTTAACAAAACTCATTTTAATTAGTTTATTCACTTCTGGATACATTTGGCACGTATACCCTATTTGGATTCTTCAGTTTAACCAATTTCTAGTTAATAGAAGTTGTTGGAAACTATTAATTAAACTATATGAAATTGTTCAAATGACTTTATAAAATTAGGGTATTTACACGTTATAGTTTTAATGTGGTTGTTTTTTCATTCTAAGTAAAATTATCATAATCTAGAGACTAGAATACTAATTTAATAAAGGAAATTAGTTTGATGGAAGTAGACTACCGCTCCAACACCATAAGGGGAACATTGTGCTCGACTGTCTCCATTGAAGAAGCCCCATAGAATACCATAGGAATGCTCTATCATGCAAGGTATTCTCTAGCATGTAGGGCATGTGTCTTGGAGAAGATTTTTTTTAGTTCGATATTCCTTTGTAATATAAATAATTTTGGAAGTGCATAGCTCAATATCCATCACCTTGTCTTAGAATAGAAAGGAGTTGTGACCTCTCTATATACTGTCAACCATAATGCAAGAGATATTAGAGAATGGTCAAATAGTTTTATCTAATGGCTACTATCTTATAATTCCTACAAGTGATTTGAGATCCAATGAGCTTTGGTATTAAAGTTTGACAGAATGTGTGTAAAAACCTATGTCATAAAAGGACAATTTACAAAGAGAGGCAAAGGTGTCTCCTATTAATGATTACATAATGGGAATTTTCTAGGCCCATGCCAACCATGGGAGGTGAGAGATTTCTAGGTGAGCAGCTTCTTACTAAGGGATAACTAAGTGGAGGTTTTTTATTTTAGTGGGGCACTAAATTTCAGATATCCTTCCACCACTAGAGCTTTGGGCCTTCAAAATGTGCCTCGAACGATAACTTGCATTCAATATTAGCATTAAAGTCTCCCACTCTTATTACCCTGAAAAATAATTCTTGTCTTATGTTATTAATATGTTTTATTCTGTCCTGGGTTCACTCATTTATGCTATGTTGTTCTTATGCTATACTATGTTATATTGTTGTTCCTCATTTATCTGTGTTTGCTGGAACATATTTATTATGTAATGTAATACATGAAAGTTTTCTTTTGATTGTTGGAAAATGTTTGTATTCATTATAATGAATTTTTTGTTCCTCGAAGCACGATATATTAGAATTATGTTAAAGCGTTTTACTCCAACATGCGAATGCGGGTCAAGGAATTTTTGGTTTTCATTATGAGAATACTACTTGTTTATACTATTGTAGTGATCTTCTAGTTATTATATATAGAGTTTCTTCCTAATATACATTGTTGACAAGATTAAGGGATTGTTCCTCGGCTTCTAGAAGATGGCCTAGCCCAGGGAATTAACCCTACATCTCTCAGTTCCTCTACTCCCACATTGTTGCTTTTGCTTTTCATATAGTGAGAAGACTCCCATTCATCTTAGTTTTAAATATAGTTTAGTGATTCCCTTCCTATTTCCATCCATGTCCCTCCAGACAGACCACAGACGCCACACCATTTTCTTGGATAACAACCTTCAATTTGGAAGGGTTTCTGTTGCTTTAGCCAGCAATAACATTCCTTGAATATTCCCAGTGTATGGGAATTATTTGTTTCACCACAACTACAATGATTTAAACACATTTATGTAATGTAATCCAACACCTCTAAGAACAACACTTGTTTAAATTACACAATTTAGCAATAATATCATTGTTTCCATTCAAACATAATTCAAATACAGTTCTTTCCAGGATTGTTCATGGCCATTATTTCTGAGACAACAATACCCATGTCTTGATTTACCAAAATTGTTAGAGAGGCTACTTTCAGTATTTCTAAATGTAGTTTTCAACAAAAATCAAATATTTTACTTTTATCCACCAATTTTATCAAATTATCTTATAACCCACATAATCACATAATTTGCATGCACATCAGCAATACCATAGAAATTGTTTTGTTATCACATACAGAACTTCACACATGAGTTTCATTTCTTTTATATAATACTCAACTTTTGAATTACTAATGAGGGTATCAAGTCTATAGATACTTATATGTTACCCAAAGTTTCCTACCACAAGGATATAGAAAGGAGGATGCTCCTCCCAACCTGTGAGAACTAGAATCAAACTTGGTGATCCCCCCCGAGCCAATTTCATATTCAAAAATAGAGAGACCAACTTGTCTCTTGACCACTTGGTCCTAACCAACTTCAGTCACTGACAATTATTGAGTTCCACTAGCCACCCAACTCTAGAACTCGCATTTGATTTTCTCATTATTCAATGTCTTGTCTCAAACCTTGCAAAACCAAAATAATTTATCTTCGTCTCTACCTTAGGTTCCCTATACCCTCTTGGCCTTCTTGGGAAAAACTTTCCCATAGAGAGAGAGATTGGGTAGCTAACCATCAGCCCTTAACTGCCTTAACTATTTTTTAACATGAAACCTTGTCTCACATCCTTCCTTTTTGTAGCCTTGTAGCCTTGTAGTAAAACAAAGTACTTATGAAAGTTACCCTAGGAACTAAGGGGCATTACATCTTCTCCTCCTCAAGAGAAACACCATCCTTGGTGTTTATTTGCCTCCAGAATAGGCTTGGATATGCTTTTTGCATAATTTATTCATCCTTCTAGGTGGCCTCTTTCAGGCTAAAGTGTTTCCACTGCACCTTAACCTGGGGGATAACTCATTTCTACAACACTATTTCTCTTTGATCGAGAATATGCAGGAGCTTAACTAAGAATTCCCCATCTAGTTTGACCTGCATTCATACAACATTCATTGTTACATTTGTAATACATTAATGAAAATTGATTGTACAAATGAGTTCTTAGTTACACTACCTGAACATCTTTTCATTGAATTATGTGTCTAGGATCATGTATGTATTTTTTTAATAGGGAGACATGAAACATGCTATGAACACGTATATGAATAGGTAAATCTAATTGATAAGCGACTAGAATAACTCGAGAAATAATATGGAAGGTACTTCTCCTATGTTTTACTCTTATATACATATTATATCATACTTGAAACTCCCATTAAGATCTTCATTGGTTAGCATAATTCTTCTGTCGATCTTGGGAAACCTTTAAATTGGATCGTACTTTTTTCATTGTAGCCTCCATGTCCTCCAGCATGTTGGTCCCTAGCATTAGATGTTCCTTTGGGTTTTCTTTGGGGATGATAGAATCTTGGGGGGTCAGGGCCAGGGCAGATCCCCTTTCTGATTTCTTTCAAAATAAACTGGCTTCATCTCTCCTGGTGGATGTCTCCCTGCACAAGTTGTGCCCGACGTGGAGGAACCGAAGAATAGGAGAAGAATGGATTGAGAAGAAACTTGATCGATTCCTGCTCTGTGAATCATTGGCATAAAATTTACAGGCTTTTAGACATTGGGTTGGGGAAGGTGGTCTTTCGGATCATTTCCCTGTCTTCCTGGAAGTGAAGGGAGCTTTCACTAAACTGGGCACTCCCTTTAAATTTAATTCCTCTTAGCTCTCAGATGCATCTTTTATTAGCCTCTTCCATAACACTTGGAAGAAAGATGATCTCAATGAAGATGAGAGTCGTAGCCAGGTTTTTATGGATAATTTTAAAAGGATGAAGGTTGCCAGAAGCTTTGGGCCCTCCAAAAGAAATTGAAGGAAGAAGAAACCCTGGAAAATGTTAACTCTGAGCTTGCCCTCCTTGAAGATCCAGGCGGTAATGGCTATGGGACAGTAGAGTCTCGAGCTAGACTGCAAGAGTTGGAGATGGAAAGGAGGAGAATCCTCTAGCTCAGAGAGGAAAGTTGGTGCTTAAAAAGTAGAGAGATCTAGTTGCAGGCGGGGGACGATAACACCAAGTTTTTTTCAGAATTATATTAAAGGAAGGAAAAACTCTAATACAATCTAGGAAATGAAGAAAGCCAATGGTGAACTGGCTTGCTCTTTTGAAGAGTTGGCCTCATTAGGGGTCAATTATTTCAAGAATCTCTTCAAAGCACCAGAGGAAGTTTCTATTGCAAAAGTTATAAGAGTCATCCAGTTCTTCCCAAGGTTCATAGAGGAGGAAGGAAATGACTCCATCATGGAACCTATTTCTAAGGAGGAGGTAGAAGACATTCTCAAATCAATGCAAAAGGACAAAAGCCCCGGCCTGGATGACTGGACTGTCGAATTTTTCCAACACTTCTTTGAATTCATTGGAGATGAGTTAGTGGAAGTTGTGGAAGATTCCAGGCGTACAGGATCAATCTATCATCCCTTCAATGCCACTTTTCTAGCCCTCATTCCCAAATTTGATCTCCCAGGTTCTTTTGATGGATACAAGCCCATTTCCCTGTGCACCTATGTATACAAAATTATTGCAAAAGTTATTGCCTCCAGGCTAAAACCTTTCCTCTCTAAAAACATTTCCCCTGAGCAATTTGGCTTTCTAGATGGTAGACAAATTCATGAAGCAGTAGGAGTTGCTCAAGAAACTCTTCATAGTCTAAAAATTGGAAAAAGAAAAAGAGCCATGGTGAAAATCGATTTGTCAAAGGCTTGTGACAGAATTAGCTAGTTGTACCTTAGGCTTCTGTTAACTCATCTGGGTTTTAGGTATGATTTTGTGAGATGGTTATGAGTTGTGTTTCTTCATCTTCCATAGTTGTCCTGATCAATGGAGCAGCCTCCAGTTTTTTTAGTCCTGAACGTCGCCTACGTCAAGGTTGCCCGCTCTCTTCCCTTTTGTTTTTGCTGGCGGCAGATGGCATCAGTCTTATGATTCATGACTCAAAAAGACAGGGGACTTTCAAAGGTATTGAAGTAGCTGATAATTTTTGGTTCACTCACCTCCTCTTCGTGGATGACACAATTTTGTTCAACAATGGAAGTCTCGAGGACTGTAGGATGCTCAAGAAGATCTTGGACCTTTTCCTAAAGGCTACTGGTCTCTACATAAACAAGAGAAAATCCACACTCACATGCATAGGTTTGTCCAGAGAGTTGGTGCGCAGAGTGGAGTTGGTCCTAAATTTTGAAGTCAAATCGCTGGAGGATACTTTTAAATACCTAGGGTTCTTTCTGAAGCCTGATAATTACAAGATCAAAGATTGGAAATGGATTCTTGCAAAAATCGAATCCAAACTGAAACATTGGAGTTACAAGTGGCTTTCCAGGGCAGGTAGGCTAGTGTTAATAAAATCTGTTCTGATGGCAGTTCCAATCTATTGGGCTAGTCTGACATGGGTTGCCAAAGGAATCTTATCCTCAATTGACAAATTATGCAGCAGGTTTCTGTGGGCGGGCTCTAAGTCAAAGAAAGTTACCCCTTGGATTGCTTGGGATAAAATGGCACACCCTAAAGAGTGGGGAGGCTGGGGTATAAAAAACCTTGCTTGCTTCTCCCAATTTTTAGCAACAAAGCTTGCCTGGAGGCTCATTTCTTTTGAGAACCTGTGGACCTCTGTTTCTAAGAGAAAATATATTGATCCTACGTCAACGCTAGATTGGATCAGATTGTCGCATAAGACTTCCAAAAACTCCTCGGTGGTTTGGAAAGCTGTGGTCACTTCTGTCAAAGTTATAGAGAAGGGTTTGGCTTGGAGTGTGGGGGATGGAACTCAGATCGAGCTGGGTAGAGACCCTCGGATAGGATGTGCAGAGAGTTTTGCTCTATCTCAGGGGTTGGTTTCTGCGTTAAAAGATAGGGGACTCTACACTTTAAATCAGGTGGCTAATCCCCGGGGTTCCACCATATGGAATCAAGGGTGGATTCAGGGAAGAGATTTACATTTGGATGAAGAATGGCTGGAGGAATGGGACTTGTATAGAAGGGACCTACTCAACTCCTCAGTCAGGCTCTCTGACTCTCCGGATGAACTTAGATGGGTCTTTGCCTAGAATGGGCTTTACTCTCCAAAGATGGGGTATAAATGGATGATGTCTCAAAATGGGTGGGAGAATCTGGCTTGGTGGGTTAAACCACTTTGGAAGTTAAAAAGGGCCAGCTAAAACAAGACTATTCTTCTGGTGTGTCCTACGACAGAAAGTTCCTACTTGGGATTTTCTTCAAAGAAGAGGACAGATTGGTCCTGGCTGGTGCCCCCTCTGTAAAGATAGTTTCAAAACAGTGCAACACCTATTCCTTTTTTGCTCTTTTAACAATAGCCTATGGGCCAAAATGTTAAGGGTGCTAAAAATTCCTTTTAGATGGGAAGGGAAGGGGTTCTTGGAAGCTTGGCAAAGGTGGTGGAATGAAGCTACAAATGACAGAGAGAGATCCATTCTACTTCTCATAACCTAGGGGACATGGCTTGCTAGGAATCAATTCATCTTTAAGGATTATGTCTTCCCGATTGGAAGACTGGTCGTAGAAGGAGCTGTTATTTATGATAGTATCCTTGTTCTACAAGCTCCTCCTACTACCAGAGTTGTTCATCAAGAATATATTAGATATTCAATGCCATGGGCTTATTTTGACGAGGCCTTTGACATTAATGAACGCTGCAGGGCTGGCTTGATTATTCATTTATCAAAGGAAAAGATTGTTAAAGCATCTGTTGGTCTTGGCCAGGGTTCCAATAACTTTCTTGAATTGAAAGCCTTACACTTCCTTCTTTGTTGGCTTATCCTTAGGAATGTGAGAGAAGTCCAGATTTTTGGGGATTCAATGAACACTGTGAAATGGTTTAATGGGACTCAGCATTGCAGAAATTTCATCTTGCTTCCTCTGCTTAAAGAAGCTTCTCGTCTTAAATGTCGTTTCACGGAGATTTCTCTTTGCCATATCTACAAGGAAAGGAACTATGAAGTTGATCACCTTTATAAAGAGGGTGTTGAACTAGATATGGGGTCGTGGACAATTTTGGAGGAAGAAAATGGGGTGATTTGACCACTCGAACAGCCCATTTTTGTTTAAGATTTTGTTCAACAGAAAATTATTATTGTGTTTTGTACATAGTTTGAAACTGTTTCATTTTGTTTTTGCAAATTTTTTTTTTGAAGAACTTCTTTAAGGTTCCTGGGCTATTTTCCTTTAAAAAGGAGGCCCGGGCCACTATGTAATCTCAACATTTTTTCTTGAATTCGAGAATCCTTCTATTGCTTACTATGGATTCTCTGAGGACGTTGTTTTCCTCGTTGATCTTTTGGACCCTCAACTTCTGCCTTATACCATATCTCTTCTGCGTGATATCGGATCCCGGGAGGTGTGCATGGACAGATGGAGTCGTTTTGCTTGTTTTTTTGGTGAGACTGGTGAGCACATACTTCAGAAGCATGTATTGTCAACCAGTTGAGACTTTTCTTTCTCCCTATAAGGCGAAAAACGAGTCTTTCTGCAATTCTCAGCATTTGCTTTGTAGCTCTCTATTTTTAATAGATGGTTCGCCTTTTTCCTGTGAAAAAAAAAAATTCACATATTTATCATAGGAAAAAAACAAAATGATCATAATGTAGAAATGACTTATTGAATCCTAAATCTTATTATTCTTTTATAATTAATAATGATAACTTATTTTCTATTTTTTATATAAAAATATCTACATAACAAAGTTAATAGTTAAAATTAAAATTCACTGTCAAAAATTAAAAGTATTAGATTATTACTTGCTAGAAAATGCCTTATTCCCAAATAAACATGACTCTCCACATAACTAGAAAAATTACCAACAAATACAATTTTTTTATCAAATTCCTAAAAAAGCTTTCACCAAAAAAAATTGAATATTCATATTAGTTAACTTTATCCATTAACTTCCCAAAAAAGATATTCTAAGTAGATAATTGATGTTTTTTAATAGATATATTTACATAACCTCTAAGAATATAATTAAAAGATGAGAACTTTCATAAGATAAATATCTTATCAATTAAATGATGTTATTTATATTTGATTCGGTGGGAACACTATAAACATCAAGTTTGCAATCTATTTTCAGTGACCTAGGATGTTTATAATCTATTTTCAGTGACCTAATTCCTATAGTGATCTATAATAGTTAATGCGGGCTGCAAATAATGTTGTATAGTATGTAAGGACCCCAACCAAATAAAGAAAGAAATGCCTTGCAAAAATAGAGTTTTATCTCCTTACATAGCTATTCATAGCTATTCAAATAGTCGTTGGTGAAATTATGAAAGATATATATGGTATGAAAATTTCACCTAAATATGGTGGTGATAGGAATAAAATATTACAATAGAATATGTGATAGGTATAAAATATTTTATAAAACATGTAGTTTTTATTTCAAATTATAAATATAAATAATTATTGCTTCATTAACTTGTAATAAAAAATAGTTTAGAGAAATCAACCCAAAAAATGTTGGTATAAGGAAAAATTGATTATATTACATTTTGGATTTCCATCTTATATTATATAAGGTAAAATTGATTAGGTTATATTTTGGATTTCCATCCTACATTATAGGTTTGTACATAATTAAACTTGAAACTAGGAATTATGGTGCCATAAGTTCCAATAAAAACTCAAATCTACCTCAACGACTAATGAGGGAACCTTGGAATTAACAAACTTGTCCAATTATACCCTATAATACTATTGTTTTCTTTCAGAATGGTCACAAATATGAAGCTTTATTTTCATACTAGATTATTTTGTTCTAAAATAAAATAAAAACATGACCTCATTGTAAATGCTAATTCACTCTCTAAGAGAAGAAAACTTAAATCAAAATACATTATGAAACATCATAAAACATGGAAAGAAAGAGCTTATTTGAGAGCTAAAACAAGACTATTCTTCTGGTGTGTCCTACTACAGAAATTTCCTACTTGGGATTTTCTTCAAAGAAGAGGAAGGATTGGTCCTGGCTGGTGCCCCCTCTGTAAAGATAGTGACGAAACAGTACAACACCTATTCCTTTTTTGCCCTTTTAACAATAGCCTATGGGCCAAAATGTTAAGGCTGCTAAAAATTCCTTTTAGATGGGAAGGGCAGGGGTTCTTGGAAGCTTGGAAGAGGTGGTGGAATGAAGCTACAAACGACAGAGAGAGATCCATTCTGCTTCTCATAACCTGGGGGACATGGCTTGCTATGAATCAATTCATCTTTAAGGATTATGTCTTCCCGATTGGAAGACTGGTCGTAGAAGGAGCTGTTATTTATGATAGTATCCATGTTCTACAAGCTCCTCCTACTACCAGAGTTGTTCGTCAAGAATATATTAGATATTCAATGCCATGGGCTTATTTTGACGAGGCCTTTGACATTAATGGACGCTGCAGGGCTGGCTTGATTATTCATTTATCAAAGGAAAAGATTGTTAAAGCATCTGTTGGTCTTGGCTAGGGTTCCAATAACTTTCTTGAATTGAAATCCTTGCACTTCCTTCTTTGTTGGCTTATCCTTAGGAATGTGAGAGAAGTCCTGATTTTTGGGGATTCAATGAACACTGTGAAATGGTTTAATGGGACTCAGCATTGCAGAAATTTCATCTTGCTTCCTCTGCTTAAAGAAGCTTCTCGTCTTAAATGTCGTTTCACGGAGATTTCTCTTTGCCATATCTACAAGGAAAGGAACTATGAAGTTGATCACCTTTCTAAAGAGGGTGTTGAACAAGATATGGGGTCGTGGACAATTTTGGAGGAAGAAAATGGGGTGATTTGACCACTCGAACAGCCCATTTTTGTTTAAGATTTTGTTCAACAGAAAATTATTATTGTGTTTTGTACATAGTTTGAAACTGTTTCATTTTGTTTTTGCAAATTTTTTTTTGAAGAACTTCTTTAAGGCTCCTAGGCTATTTTCCTTTAAAAAGGAGGCCCGGGCCACTATGTAATCTCAACATTTTTTCTTGAATTCGAGAATCCTTCTATTGCTTACTGTGGATTCTCTGAGGACGCTGTTTT